>JBAMYA010000003.1:7984130-7994817 GCA_037176975.1 Arrhamphus sclerolepis
GGTAAGAAGGAGATGAGGAGAATTAGGACAGTGGGAAGGAAGAACAGAGGAGATGTACAATATATGGATTCAAATATGTAAATGTTGTGAAATTCCATGACATAGCATGTATGTAGGATTCACCATGCAACCAGAAAACTGCATTCTAAAGCCTCTACCAGTGATTTCTTTTTTTCTTCCTGTTCTCCTTTAGCCATTAACACAAACACCATCACCAGAACAGAGGACAGAGGGCACAAATGGAGGGGAACAAGAGCAGGGATGGGTTAGATTGGCAGGTGCAGGGAAGGCCATCAGAGGTGAGGAAACATGAGTAAAAGAGCCAAAAGAGAGGTGTGCATGTGTTACGGGGAGGCGTGATAGAGTGTGGTAGAGAGATGGAAAAAGAAAAGAGAGAAGACCGAGGAGAGCTGAATGAAAATAGAGGCTGAGAAGAATCCTCGTTTTTCATTTCAGCTGGTGGACTAGATGCCTCGAGATCAGACAATCAGACCTGATAGCTTTGGGAGGCTCAGTCAGCTTAAGACTTGGAAAATGATGGCAGGATGATGAGGAGGGCTTGAAAATCTCAGAGAGGAAAAGAGCGAGGAGGAGGAGGAGGTGGTGGAAAGAGGAATGATATTGGAGCAAATAACAGCAACACAAAAGGACAAAGGATTCAAAGATGAAGATTTCAGAATCACTGCGGAAGAGGAAGTGGGACGATTTTTCTGCTCAGGGCTATGTGTGGGTTTGTGCTGGATTGGGTGATGTTTACAGAACAGAAAAGTGTCACAGAGCAGACCCTGAGCTCAAGCCCTCCCTGGGCGTAAACAGCCGAGTCGAAGGTGAAGGGCAGTGAGGACGGATGGACAGATGGTCGGATGGAACGAAGGAATTTCTTCTCTGAAGAAACCCGTCAGCGTCGGGTTTGTGTCCTTCACCCCATTCCTGCAGGAATAACATTAAAACACCACCTCCCCTCTCCCTTGGTTTCTTCCCTTCCTCTCCCTCTCTGTCTCTCCTCTCTCCACCCCCTCTCTCATTAAAACTGTGCGCCTCAGCTTCTAATTAAATCCCACTTGAAAGTCTTAAAAGTCAGACTCAGATTGATTCAATTTGCATTTCTGAACAGGGAACATTGCCTAAAAGGATTAATAAATTGGTTGAAAATGCCTCTTTCTGCAATGTGCTGTTGTTGCTTGTAAGACAACACCCATCCACTGCCTCTTTTTCTCGCATTCTTTCACTCTTTTCAACACATTCACTCTCACTTATTCACACGCTGAGACACAATCAAGGCCCTAAAAGCAGGGAACCTAGGCACCCATTCATCCATTCATGCAAACACACACACACACACACACACACACACATTCCTCAATGTGATTTCAACCTTCAGTCATCTTTTGAATTCACATGTTTGTAAAGAAATAAAGAAAAGCAGCAAACACACACATCTTGCACAGCACACACACTTTCTAATGCATGCTCACACACACTGCTGGCAAACTGCCAGACTTTTCAGCAGAATGTGATGGAAGCATGCAGCAGAGAGAAGGGAGAAAGAAATGAGGATTGGCAATCACTCAAATGAGGAACACTGGAGGATTAAAGCAGCAATAGGAAGATTGACATGAACAATCTCAGCAACGCTGACATGCTTTTGATGACTCACTCGGGTAATAATGTGTTTCTGCTGGAGGGTGACTGGCCATGGGTCAATGGCTGCTCTCCCTCAGGGTGCACAGAGCCAGCAAACTCCCCAACCTGAATCCCAGGACCTCAGAACCCTGTGAGGAGTGACTCTGCAATGCAATTTATTTGTAGATATTCTAGATATTCTGCTACGAGCCTGTTTATGCTGATGAGCGCAGTCTGCTAACATCACGACACAGTCATGTAAAATTTACGCTTCACTCTTTTAGGCATATGTCTGTATTTTATTTTATGTTTTTAATCTTTTTTCCAGCTTGTGTGAATAGCCATAATGAAACTCGTCTTATCATACTGGGTCTTGGTTTTAGGTTATGTGTTGTCTCTGCTAATACAGAAATCACATGCACTCTCTTACCATAGAGCTCTACACAGATGTCTTTTTCCAGAGTCTCAGCAGAGATTTTTCTATCACCCACCAGTGAAAACACATCTGAGGAAACATGAGACCTGCCCACGGACATTCTGACACACGGACTCGCAAAGTCAGGAATCAAACCACCTTATTTCAGAGAGTAGATCAAAGATCAGATGATTTTTATAATCCTTTTAAGCAAAAAACAAATACAGAACAGAGGATTAAAAGAAAACAAAATGACATTAAACGACAAACAATTACTGTTATCATTATTTTATTTATTTGTTTGTTTCTTTCTTTATTTTGGTATATCATGTCTGCGTACTCCAGGAGCTCTGTAGGACTAGTAGTACCGCAAAACATTGTCCTATTAAACATTCCAAAAATATCACACAAACTTTTGGAGTTTAAAAAAAACCAAACAATTATTTCCACGTTATTTTAATCAACCCACCTTTCCAACACTAACAAGTTTAAGAATTTAGAATACTACTTTTATTCCATTCACAATCTTCTGTACTTATGATGCTTATTCACATTTACAATTTTGGCAACATGCAGCTGAAGTACCAGAAGTCTAAGCCAAAATTGTGACAGTTTAGGAAGTTGAAGGAGAGACTTTTAACATTTGGCTACAGCAGAACATTAAGGGAGGAGCATGAGGAGTTGTTTGGATAGCTGATGATCACTTCTAAGTGAAGGAAGCAGGTATTTCTGTAGCTTAATAATACAAATATAAATCGATCATAATCAATCATAATCATCAAATATAAGCGTTAAAGGCCAGTGAGTCTGTCACTTGCCATATTTAGTTTTAAACTTTCCATAGTTATAATTCATGCACTACACAATTAAGTTCTTCACAGTTGTGTATCATGTACGAGTACTAGAAGAAGCATCAGGTGTTTTCGACTACGAGTGCATCCACATTGGTTTGTTGGAATAACTACATTATGGCAAGTACGACGTAACAGAAGCTGATCAGAATAATCGTGTTTCTGGAGCTTAAAAAGGTCTACACAAAGATGCCCTCTACCATCAAAAGCTAACATTAGAAAAGAAGGAAAGTTTTACAGGCTGCAAAATGTGTTCAAAATATAATGAACTGTTTCTAAGTACCAAGAAGAAAACCAAAGTTTGGCTTGAAGTTTGAAATGGAGAATGTGGATTGTAGGACAAAGTTCCATGATATCACTGATCAGCCAGGAGGCCAACACATCTCCAAAAACATCTGTCTTAATAAATCAAGCATAAATTTGAAGTTAAGAGAGCTTCATTCTTGAATGACAACATTTTAAATGACGTGGTTTTTCAAAGCAGTAACTTACAATGATGAGCGCTCTCCTCAGCAAATGTTGCCCTGCGTTGCATTCGAAGATCCTTTACAGTCCCTGCTCTACATGAGACTCCACTGGATACCAGAAAACATTTGCAAATTTCTCTCTGTACTTGGCCAGATGTGGACAATTCACAAGTCAACAACAAATAAATACAGCCAAGAATACAGACTGAGAAACGACCACGACGTTCTACTGGTGAGGTTTCTGCTGATCCTCCCGACTCTTTCATGTCTGAGACTGAGAAAAATCCTGTTCACAAGATGTCCTTCAGGACCTTTTTATGTCCTTCAAGGGTTTTATAACTCAACATTCTTCTTTAGAAAACTCAGTATAGTCAACCAAAAAAGAAAAAAAAAAAAGTTTGTAGTGTGACCCAACAGTTCAACAAACTTCAGAAGTTCAGCTTCGTCAATGTTTCAGTTGATTTGTAGGTAAAACTATTTCAGTTTTAATGAAGTTAAGTGATGAACTTCAGTTTCTTTATTTTATTTTATTCACTTAATTCTATACTGGATATATCAATCAGCCAATATTTTTTTATGTAACACGTTTAAACCACCAAGGTTTTCTGAAGTGCCTCACAGCGATTAAAACATATAAAAGCTAAACATCCACTATACAAATATCAGTGAAACACATAATATGCTATTATGTACCAAACACCATTCCAAATAGGTATGTCTTTAGTGTGTCAATGAGGCTACGTAACTCAGTGTTTTCCAGAGTTTGGGACCAGCGACCACAAAAGAATGACCACCCCATGTTTTTGACTTTGTCCATGCGATCTCTAACAAGCAGCAGAACACAGGGCTCTGTTGGGTCGACGAAAACTTAAAGTCTCATATAAATAAGACGGAGCAAGGCCATTCAGCTTAAAGCGAATTCTAAACTCAACTGGGACCCTATGTAGGCAATTGGGCCTGTGTTGACATTATAGAACCGGTGGGATGTGTTTTCTTATCAACAGATGAGCAGCAGTGTTCTGTTGTAAACAATGTAGTTAAGTTTGTTTGATCCCAAATTAAAGAGCATTACAAAAATTGTGCCAGGAACTAATTCAAGCATGAATGGCTTTCTAAAGGTCACCATGGATTCGAAGCTGACAGAAACTTGCTGCAACAGAGTCAATCTCAACAGATCCCAGAAAACCTACCTGAAAATGAGAGATGCACATTGTAGAATGCTGCACCTCTGCAAAGCTAGCACAGATGCTACATGTTCATAATCACAGCCAGTTTATCATGTAACACACAACGTTGGACAGTGATCAGAAACCAGAGCAGAGAGGATCCTGAAAGACTTCAGTTGGTTTAAAATTTTACTGTGATGTGACATTGACCACTGAAACACCCTCTGGACTGGCCAGGGAACGCCTCGGTCTTCATCTGGAGTAGCTGGAGGAGGTGGATGGAGGCAGGGAGGTGTGGTCTTCTCTGCAAGGGCTGATACTCCAATGACCCCAAAGTAGATACGCTGCTTTAAAGGATAGATAGGATAATGGATGGATGGATGGATGGATGGATGGATGATGATGGATGGGACACCTTTATTGAAGTATTCTTTTTACCAAATGAAATGCAACATATTTACAATACTTAATGCTTAATTTACTAATCATGAAACTCAACAATGAAAAAAGAAAAAACAGTTTTATTGAATTCTTAGAAAACTATGGAATTTTTACAAGCTGATTCAAATGTATTTATTAAACATTGTGAAACATGTTGAAAATGTGTTCAGACAATCACATAAAAAACTGAACTAAATATCTTTGGGCAACTTTTTTTTAATAATGCCTTTTTTAAATTTTAAAAGAATAGGAATGTGTGATATAGACCAGGAATTACCAAATAAAGACAGATTAATTTAGCTCACCAAAATATATAATACCAGGGTTTGTATTTATTCATTTATCCTGTTTAAATTCATTATTAAGGAGTTAAAGGCATTTTTCACATAATATCTTGTCAGAATGTCTTTCATTTAAATGTCTTTTATGTAAATGCACAAAAATGACCTGAAATTTTTGTTGTAATTTCTTTTTTCCCTCCAGACGATTGATTTGGACCAACTCAAAACAGCTCAGCTGTGCTTTTCATTGTTCAGCATCATATCGACAGTCAGGCTGGTGTGAGGTTTCAGCAGGTTGAGGCGACAGGAACATCTGGCTGCAGTGACCTCATATTTAGGACATCCTGGTGATGATAACCTGGATCAATACTGACCTCCAGTGGTCATTTCACAGCATCTCAGTGAGCAAAGCAGAGCTTTGCTTCAGCGCCACACTGTTTTCTTTCTGTTACACTCTGATAATAGCTATTCTGCACTTTCAAGCTGCTTATACAGCTTTTTATGATGCCATCTAACAGTAATCCAGTTCTGCTGAAATTGTTCATACTGCAAAGCAGACAGTTGTTCTACTTCATTTGCTCAGTAAGTGAAAATGTGCTTTTGTGCAACCAACTATTCCATCAGCAAATGACACAGAAAAATAAATTACCTTGAATAAATGAGGCCAAACTCTGTTTATGTGGTAATAACACTTCATGTTTATTAGTGGATTAACCCACCAGGAGGTCCTGCAAACCTGACAATTTCTGGAGAAATTGAAAACTTTAATGTATTCGGTTATTAAACAGATGATAAAACAGAGTGGTCGTGTTGATATGCATCTTCTCCAGCACCATTTCTAGCATGATGTAAAGGAACACATTTCCTCTGAAGTTCTGATTAATTTCACATGATGAGCTCATTTTAACCAGAAAGATCTCCTGGAGTTAAAAGTAGGTACAATCAGGGTGCAATGCCCTGGCTCCTGTCTGGGATGGTTCCACGTAGTAAGAAGAGGGTGGAGGGTGTTTCTAGTAACGGGAGACACACACTCCTCAGCCTCCCTGGTAGCTCTGGCAACTCTGGTAACTCTGGCAACTCTGGTAGCTCTGGTACCTCTGGTAGCTTTGGTAGCTCTGGTAACTCTGACAGCTCTGGAAACTGCTGGCTGGTCCTGGTAACTCTAGTGGCTCTGGTAACTGGTGGCTCGAGCAACTCTGGTGGCATTTCACATCACTAAAATTACAGTTCCTTACAGCCAAAGACCTTGAGTTCATCCATATGCTGAATTTGAAAACTGAGACAAGAGTGCTTTTGTATAATTATTCAGCATAATTATATGTTAGTTACATTTTAGAAAAAGTTAAGCTTTTAAAGGCTATATATACATTCAAACATATACACATATACACACACACATACATAAACATATATATATATATATATATATATATATACATATATATATACATATATATATATGTACAGAGCAAGGCTTTGGGTAATGCATGAAGTCAAAGCTGTCTTCAAAAGGAGGAAGACCGCCTTCTGGAGCATGGATAGGGAAGCAATAAAAGCAGCACAGCAGGAGGTCAAACCCTATGTGGGGAAAGCTAAGGACAGCTACAGGAGGAAGGTGGAGCAGAAGCTGAGGGTGAAAAATGTGAAGTTGGTCTGGGATGGTGTTAAAGTAGAGTGGTGGGGGCACAGTGGAGAAGGCGAACAAGATGAACAGCTTCTTCAACCGGTTACCAGCCCATGTGCTACTCTGAAATAACCCTAAAATAAGGCTGAGCACAGAGGGACCAAAGAGGAAACACCATCTTATGGAGCCGTCTGCATCGTGAAGGGAAAGCCAGCCCAGCCAACCGTCCATCAGCAGGAGTCTCCTCCTGTCACCCAACGCAGCCAGAACCAGCTGCCGCCCGATGCAGAGGAGACACTGGAGATTAAGAACTAAAACGAAATCTACCATAAAATAGTAAGAACATGATATAACATGAAATGTAAAATAATACTAATAATAATATAATGTTCAAATAAAACTAGAATGATACTTTAAAGGAGATAAAATGCTATTCATTAAAAGCCAAACTAAAAAAAGTGGGTCTTTAGCCTTTTTTTTTTTTTAAATGTCAATATTCTCTGCGGCCTTCAGATCCTCTGGGGGGCTGTTAAACAGTCCTGAGGCATAGAAGTGTTCTGACTTGGTTTAACAGGGTTAATGACAATGGTTGTAATTTCAACAGATGTTTCTCTCTCTTAGCCTCAGGACCAATAACTAAAATTTCAGTTTTGTCCTGGTTGAGCTGTAAGAAATTTTCTGCCATCCAGGATTTGATACCTTGGATACAGTTAAAAAGGGCATCAATTGGCCTTGTGTCATCAGGAGACATAACGATATACAGCTGTGTGTCATCAGGGGACATGGTGGTATACAGCTGTGTGTCATCAGCATAGCTGTGGAAGTGAATGTCGTATCTACGGATGACATCACCTGGTGGTAGCATATATAGGTTAAAAAATATGGGGCCTAATATTGATCTTTGGGGCACACCACAGTTTATTTCATGTTGCAATTTCATACTCTGTCAAATACCTGAAGCCACACAAACCTTCTACTGAGCTCTTTACCCTTTGATGCCAAGCTCTGTTATTTTTTGTGTTTTTTACCAAGACAAAAGATCATCCCAGTTCTCTTCTTTGTATGATATTTCTGGAATTTTAGATCATATCATAATTACTATTATGGCACACCAGATGACATTTTTTGGGACTACCGCATACAAAAGCTTGTATGTGAAAATATAAGGATGCAGATTAAGTCACACTAAGGTTTTAGTAATTCAAATATCAAGTTATACAACCATATGCATTTTGAGAAATATTTCAAAAGGAAAACAAAACTGCTACAAGTGTGTAAAAAAAACTTGAAGTCAATTAGAAATGCTCGTTCTTCTCTTTATAAGTTTAGAACTAACCAATTTCATTTTTAAAGATTTCCAACTTATTTATATTGAGGTCACACAGAAGCGGATGTTTCCTTATCCACCAGCAAGCCAAACACACCTGAAATAGGTGATATATTTGTGAATATACATATGCCTCTCTTTTTCTTTTTTAGTAAACTTTATTTCAGACCTTTTACTTTAATATGAGCCTGTATAACAAATATGTGCTGAACTGAAAATCAATATCTTTGTTTTGTCTTTGTGCAGATCAACAGCAGTGTTATACTGGTGATGGATGATGCAACCTTGGAGAACTATATCCCTCCTATGGAGACAGAATTGCCCTCTTCAACTTCTGTAGAGTACAAAAACCTCTGTCAGAATGAAAGAAAGAGCTATTAGATAAACTTTGTGAGAAAATGAAACTCAGAAAGGACAGTCCCATGGAAGATACATCAAGTACACAAGTACAACACAATCAAAAACGATGAAGTCAGTAAGAAATGTGGAGATAAGATGGATTCACAATGATGGAAAACTGACCAAACAGGTCAGGGCAAAGCAGGTGGGTGGCACCAGAAGAATAAAACTGTCAACCCATGCTGAAATATAAAAGATATACTTCCAGAGGGAAGGAAGCTTCTTTTTTTCTTGATAGAATCTCTACCAAAAGATCAGTATTAGATTTTGATTTTAAGGTGTCGGACTTGAAACAGAACTGCCTTACAGATGAGATGTCCTTGACTATAGGCACTATGTATGAGGCTAGGGATAAGGACTTCATAATGGAATTTTCTGAACGTCTCCCGAATCGCATAACCGCCTGTTGTTACTGGGTGATTTTAATATCCATGTAAGTTGTCTGGGCAAACCCTTGGTTAGCAAGTTTTGTGGTGTACTAGAGGCCTTTGGTTTGACACAACAGATAAACAAGGCCACACACATACAGGGTCATACTCTTGACCTTATTTTATCCCATGGGTTCTCTGTTGACAACATAATGATTGAAGGAACGTGTTGTGTTTGATCTCACTCTCCCTGTGATCTGGTTGAACCCCAGGGTGTTACTCCCGCCATATTAACCTGCTTACAGCAAATCTGTTTTCATAGTGAAGCTGTTGCTTTTGCTATTTCAGCTGCAGATTTCTAGCCTAAATGAATTAATTGCCATCTTTCACTCCTCTTTTTCATCTATACTTGATTCAGTTGCCCCTCTTAGATACAATCGCCCCAAAATTAAATCTCACTACTGGCTAGATGAAGAAACACGCACTTTGAGACACACCTGTAGGAAAGCTGAATGGAGATAGAAAAAACACTGTCTCATTGTCTCGTTTGGAATTTTTAAATAGTAACTGGTAACTTTCCAGACTGCAGTCAAAACAGCCAGAGCAAAACACCTTTCTGACTTAATTAGCAAACATTCTGACAGGCCCAAAGTTTTGTTCACTACAATAAACTCAGTTGTCAAGCCCCCAATTTCACCAGCTGTTGAAGCCTCCACTGATATCTGCGAGAAATTCCTGAAATCTTTCATCAGCAAAATTGACAACATCAGCTCACAGTTCTCCCCCCTTCATCTGATATGCTACCAGTCTGCTCTGGTGCTACAGCTACAAGCCACCAATTCCAACATATGTCCTTGACTGAGCGTAGTGACGAGGTAAAACATATAAAACCCACTTCATCCCCCAATGATGCTGTCACCTCCAGTATAATCAAGGATGCATTTGATACTATTGGCCCCAGCATTCAAGAGATTATTAATTTATGCCTAGTATCTGCATGTTTTAACCATGCGGTTGTCCAAACCCTGCTTAGATAACATGATCGTAGTGTTAAATGCCTAAAAAAGTATCACCCCATCTCAAAACTTAATTTTATCTCCAAGGTAAAAAAATTTAAACATGCATAACATTCTGGAACCTTTTCAGGATGGCTTTAGAGCTCATCACAGTACCGAAACAGCCTTACTTACAGTGATCTGCTGTGCTCTTTAGATTCATGTGAAAATGCAATCCTGATCTTATTGGATCTTAGTGCTCCCTTCAACACTTTGGATCACAACATTCTTCTCACCCGCCTAGAACAGTGGTGGGGACAGCCCTACAGTGGTTCGGTTCCTATCTTAAACATAGGGCAGTGTCTGTGTCCAGTTAACCAGTCCACTGCTCCTGTTTCCTATGGGGTCCCTCATGGGTTCCATCCTGGGCCCAGTGCTCTTTTGCTGCCTTGTTGACATCATTAGCTTTTCATTTATATGCAGATGACTCACAATTGTACCTCCCACTAAAATCCACTGACTCT
Source organism: Arrhamphus sclerolepis (assembly GCA_037176975.1). Classification (NCBI taxonomy): domain Eukaryota; kingdom Metazoa; phylum Chordata; class Actinopteri; order Beloniformes; family Hemiramphidae; genus Arrhamphus; species Arrhamphus sclerolepis. The sequence goes on from JBAMYA010000003.1 coordinate 7,994,612, forward strand.
GTATAGTCTCTCCTGCACTGTCTTGAAGATATTAAAGTTTTGGATGTCAAATAACCATCTTCAGTTAAACAGTGATAAAACAGAAGTCATCATCTTTGGTCCTCCCAAATCCATAAGCACTGTTGCGAGCAAACTGTCATGTGCAGCTCTGACAGCTCCACTCCTGGAGATTCTCTCCTCCAATCAACCTCTGCCACACTCTAATG
>JBAMYA010000003.1:8002580-8024698 GCA_037176975.1 Arrhamphus sclerolepis
AAGTAAAGAATAACTGGCCCTTTAATGGTAACCATGGTGATGAAGTTGCCCTTTAATGGTAACCATGGTGATGATGTGGTCCAGGATCAAATAGTCTGACACTTCTGTCTTAAATGGAAGCAGAAAAGTGGTACTTGGCATCACCCACATTACTTTTCTTTTTGTCTTCAGTTTTGTTAAATAGTTAGTAGCATGGTGAAAAAAGTTAGATGTTGATGTTTGTCTCAGGTTGTAGTTGCCTTATACAAAGATTTGATAAAAACATCAACTTAAAAGAGGGAGTTCTAACTTTTGCAAAGCCGCACATGTTAAGATCTCATGACCGCCAATATAAATCACAGACACACAATAAAAGCTCTTTAAATAAATATTTTATTTGAAAATAAATACATTTTCTTAAAATAGAATCAATAACATTACAAAAGCTTTAGGGAAGTCGGTAAGAAGGAGATGGGGGGAGGGGAGGCAAATGAATGATGTGTAATTTGGATAAGGAGTACAATCACACATTTATCTACCATCTTAAGACAAATTCCCACCAAGTGATGTCCTGTACATTCTCAGCAGCTTTGTGGGAAAGTGACGGCATCCCTCACGCTTGCTTAAACATGCAGTCTACTTGATCTTAAAGCTTCAGGCCCTGCACCCAAAGACATTGGTATACTGTATCTATACACTGTGAAAAAAAAAAAAAAGTAGGATATAAACTCTCGTCAACACATCAAAAATCTGCCACTGATTTACGTCTGACAATGTTTTTTTTGTTTTCTTCAAAAGTACCTTAATTGTGTTTAGATCAACTTTACTTCTAGTCTACAGTACAAAGATACAATACACAAAAAGGCTGCACTTACTGTTACAGCAGTAACGAGGCCACTATCTGGCTAAGGACAGACGTATCTCCATTTCTAGCTGTGAGTTTACTCGGCTACAGTTCTGTCGAGCTGAAAGAGTCAAAGAGCTGGTCTGTGTTGGACTTGAGAGCCTGGAGATGCCAGATCTCCAGAACCCAGTTGTGCTGGAGCAGATGAAGACCTCTGCTGCACTGAGACAGAAACCATTATGATCAGAGCCGTTTCTTGCTTTACGAGGACCAATCAGGTGCCTTAGAGGGCTGTGTGACCACCAGGGGCCTTCAGGCTACAACATCAGCTTTGCTGTGTTGAATTTAGGAAATAAATAGGATCTGTCTTGACTGTAGCTACTTAAACAAGAACTTTAGGTGTATTTCCACTAGTGGGGGTTCTCAGTAGTTTTTCAGCGCTGGAACTGGTCTAGATGACCAGGAATCACTCAAAGGCTTTCGGGAACCTTTACGATGCATGTGTAAAACTCGAGCCTGCCACTTCATTTTTTTCTGGCCAGCAAGAGTATTTAAAGATGATCCTAAACTTCTGTCTAGAACATTTTTAACAAAACAATTTAGCATTCTTTTAATTTGTGATTTTACAAGAAAAACGAATGTGTTCTTGTAAAAAGTTTTAATTTTATGATGAAGGTGGTTTTCGAGAAAAAAAGACTAAATTTGTTGTTGCTTTTTAACGAATAAAGCCAGTTTTTTGAACCTTTGTGATTATACAAGAGAAATGTGTTATTTTAGGACAAAAGTCTCAACTATATAATAGTAGTGATGTTTGTGAAATTTGGGATTTTGTGACGATAAAGAAGTTTTAAAGTAAAGAATAACCGTCTGTTTAAAAGGTAACCATGGTGATGATGTGGCCCAGGATCAAAGAGACACATTCATTGTCTTAAATGGAAGCAGAAAGGAGGAACTTGGCATTGTCCACTTTATTCTTTTTACTTTTTATGAAAGGACTGAGGAGGCCGGTTTTGTTAAAATTCCGTCCACTAGTTTTGTCCAGAACCCTCATTAGTGGAAACATTCCTTTTAACACTTATTTAATAGCTCAGACATCAACAGCCAGTCCTGTGATCTGAACGTTTTCTTACAAAGTTTTGAGTTTATAAGGTTAGTTTCTTCCCCCTACCCTGCTGTGCAAGAGTATTTCCCAGATCGGCCCTGAAACACCTTTGTGCTTGCTCATTAAGCATCAGGAAAACATATGTTAGTTAGCTATGTTTCTTTGTTCCTTGCCCAACTTGACCAAATCTAGCCTGGTTTTATCTAAGTGTAACACATTAATGCAACACCGACATTTAAAGCATAAGAACCCCCCCCCAAGTCCCCAGAAAACCCAGAAACGGCCCTGATTCTAACTGTAGTAGGTTCTCGCACAACCGGTCTGCAGCATCAAAGCAACAACCTAATTACCAACCGTGCTTAAAAAGAAAAACTGAAGCAGGAAAAAAAAAAAAAAAGCACCACATAACATGTTTTTTTTAATTATTGAGTCGTTGGGGAATGTGCAAGCCAACCTCAATTAAGACAAGCGTGCGAGGACGTGTAATTTAAATATAATCACCAGAAAAGCAGCAGAGTAGGCTAATCTGTGGCAAAAACAGCAACTTTGTTCCTTCTTCGCTATTCCAGCTTAATGAAATCAATTCCACAGGTGAAACAATGATTAAACTAAGTGCTGCTGGAGCGTGTCGTGTCCACACACAAAAATATCTGAACTGCACAGCATCCAGTCAGCCTCAGCACACCAGGGCGATGGTTTTATGGATCAATGCACAGATTTATGGAAGAAAATTTGCCTCTTTTGTTTTGAGTTGACTAATATCACTGCACATTGCTGTCTGATGTGCGACAAAATTACCAAAGATTCACTGACAGTCAATTAGCAGGGATCATATGTGAGATGTTACATAAAAAAACATATTTTATCAAAATCAGGTAAAAAAAAAAAAAAAAGAATAAAAGATAAATAATCGATGTAGCACATTTCACCCAATGAAGTCAAAATAAAACCCCAGATATGCTGCATAACCTCACCATCCCCATTAGCTCTTCAAGGAAATGCCATTTTTGTAAGCATTCATTTTCGAAGAGCCAGTCTTCAAAAGAAACACACACAAACACACAAATCATTCTCCACTCTAGTCACACTTGTCCTAAATATCCTCAGATGTTTGCTACCAGTTGAAGGTGTCATTAGAGATAAAATACATTTACAGATGCCACAGAATGTACCAGAGCCAGATGGACAGTCTTTCCAGGTCACCTTCCCTAATTGTATCTGTTAAATTTACCACTATCCAAAAGCCTTGGCACTGTAGGCACATGTGCTGAGGGCCAGATGGGTGCAGGCAGAGCCTGCTACGTCAGGATGCCTACGTTTGGCCACAGATCTTACTGGCACCGGTTCAAAAACAGAAAAACCTGCTGCTTTTTCTGCATTTTTGCTTCAGTGCAGATCTTCATCCGCCCGCAGGCCGGTAAGTGTGAAGACTGGACACTTTCATTTCATTCACATTCATTCACAGAAACACCAAACCAGAGAAAAAAAGATTGTCTCCTTCTGCTGTGCTACTGTGACCACTCAGTTAGTCTGTGGGGTGTCCAGTCCAAGATGAACCCAGTCAGGCTTTTTTGGTCCAACTGCTCAGCAGCTGACTGTGCTCGGCTGCTGTTTGCACACAAAGTCTGGTAGGAAGTCAAACTCGTTCTGTCCCAGGAAGAGCTCCGGGAGCTCCTGAATACGATCTAAACCAAACTCCAGCACCAGTGAAGTCAGAACCTCTTCATCGATCAGATCCATGTCCATTCCATTCTGCCCAAAAGGCCCACTGATGTGCTGCATGTTTGAAAGCTGGGCTGGGCCTACCCGGTACTGAGCTCCGTTGGGCAGGTGGTGGCCATTGACTGAGCTCAGCGTGTGTCCATGATACTGAGTGTTGAGTTTCTGCAGGTGCATGCTCGCCATGAGCTGCTGGGAGGTGAGGTTACCATGGAGATACTGCTGTGGGTGTCCACCCTGCTGCTGCTGCTGCTGCTGCTGCTGCTGCTGCTGCTGCTGCTGTTGCTGCTGCTGCTGGATGTGCATGTGGTGGTGCTGCTGCTGTGGGCTTTGGCCACTGTACATCATATTCCCAGACATCATCTGGTGGTGATGGCTGTTCATGGGGGCTCCGTTCACAGGGCCACTCATCCCTCCTGGTCCCACCATGTTTGGTCTATGTCTCATGGTAGCCTCCATGCTGCCCTGAGGGCTCCTGCCGTAGTGCATCACCTGGCCATTGGGCAGGCTGCGCATGCCGGGCTGGCCGCTGTGTTGTGGAGGTCCGTTCATCCCCATCCTGAAGCCATGGGACATGGGCATCATCATGTGTTCAGCCATGCCTGCTTGGTTGTCCCTGAAAACAAAATACGCAGTGAACATGACATGACACCACCATGACATTTAATTTACAATCTCTGCACAAGGATGTGGAATCCATGTGAACAGATTCATAAATGGTCTACAAAGATTTGACCATCTTCTCCACAGAAAAACGGGAGGTGCCATCAACATTCAATACTTCAGCGTGATGACATTTAAATTCTGTTTCAGATCTGAAATGTAACCATAAACATAATCATTTAATCATTTTAGACAATTTAACCCCAAACTCTTGGGAGCATCTTAGGAGTTCAGATTTGGTTACTATGGTGACCTGACACCTAGACAGCCACCTTAATGTCACAGAGATGACTTTAGACTCAGCAAATCTCATAATTATCCTTCTTAATACTATACCGGTCAAATGAAATAATGACTATGCCATCGGGTTCACAACGATTATTCACGCAGCTTGAAGTGAAATAAATGTTTCCCAAGAAAAAAGCTAGTGACAGATCTTTATGAACAAACTCCAACTGCCACAAAAGCCATTTATTCTTTCATTTCTTCTTTAACTGGTAGGTTTTAGAGCTCATGCTTGTACTGTTTTAATTTGTCTGTTGTGGGTTTCTCTTAATGAAGATTAACATAAAAATTTACTTAAAAGACACCAAAAGCTGAAGGCCATTTACTTAACAGACTTTCAGCTCCTTGATCATCGGCAGAAGTCCAGATCTCTATAAAACCAGACATTCTTTGCCAATTTGCTGGTTTGAAGCAGCCATGTGTGAACACAATGCCAAGAGGGAAAGACATAAGCAATGGTTTTAGAGAAGCATCTGTTGCTGCACATCAGAGTGGGAAGGATTATAAAACCTTTCCCAAACAATCTGGAGATTAGTCACAGTTTGGAGATGAACGTTCAACATCTTGGTCGTTAGCTCATCCAGCTCAAACTGCGAGCTCAAATACTAGTCTGACAACATGAAGTCTTTACTAAAACAAAAGCTCCAGTTACAGTTTCCATTTTGTTTACTGTTAAAATGGCAACATATGTGATTTTCAGGTTTAACATGTGACAAATTGTCACAGAAGCCCAACTGTAAAGATCAGATGTCTCCAATCCAATATTCCCCTCAGTCGAGCCACGGATTCATATTGTGATCCAAAGTTTATGTAGATGTTGGTAAATATAAGACTTTGATGAGACAATGAGTATAAATTGTAGTAAAACACAGATTTAACTCATCCCATGTGACAACACTGAATGAAATATAAACAGCGAGGTACGTTTTTTTGTTTTTGTTTTTTTTTACTAATTATTGAAGATCCGATATAATGCTAGTCTTGTCCAAAAGTCGTAAAACATTGAATAAATCATAAAGGAAACGACTGATAGAGATGTCTCCACAAACTATTGAGTCACTGCAAATGCTTGGTTTCCTGTATTGTTTTTTTGTTTGTTTGTTTTTTTCTCTGCCACATTTTTGGAAACTAAAAAATGTTATACATTGTTTGAGGTTTTGTTTCCCTACTAGTAAAACTATGATCAGACGATTCCCATTACACTGAAAAAGCTATAAAGTCCAAAGAGAAGCTACTAACTTTCATACAAAACTCAGAAGGTCTGACTGTGGTGTAAGTACAGAGATGAAAACCAAAGGTGCAGCTGCAGTTTGACTCTAGAATATGATAAATATCTTCAACTTCTTCTCTTTGTTTTGAAGGACATATTTTGGCTGACAGGTGGAATCTCCAACACTGGATTTCTTTCTTCATCTGTGCACTCCTGTAAGCTTTTGTTTCATCATCTTGGAAAAACACATCCAATTTTGACTATGTGGAAGCCAATTACCTTCTCCAATACCGTTTCCAGATTTAATCTCTTTCTCCAGTCACATTGGGATCATCACAAAGTCTCCAAAATTACACCATCGAAGAATTACAACTGGACTTCACACAGACGAAGGAGGGCAGCAATACCCCTGCAGCCAAAAGGACGTAGAGGAATGTCTGACCACAACACACACGCGCGCGCACACCCACACACACACACACACACCACCTCTTCCACCCAACTATGAAAACACAACACAACCGCTGATTTCACTGCTGAAGATCATCTACAAAACTAAAGATCTTCTCCACAAATTATGTTGTTTTATTTCATGCCCCCCCCCCAGCAGTGAAATAAACTCGGGATCTTTTCATTCAGATTAAAGTCTTTCTTCTGCGTCCTGGACTAGCCTATCCTCTGCTGCTCGTGCGTTTTCTCATTAGGCGACACCTTGCATGCAGATCTTGACAGTCATTCCCTAAATTCCACTTTTAAAAATATCTCCTCCTAAGGAGGATGATAGTTGGTGTTATTATTACAAAAGCATCTTTTATTCTCATTCTTGGATTCCATGAAACCGAATCCCATAATAACCTTAAACAAAGTGAAAGCAGAGACGGGATTTATCCGCATGTAACCAGATCCAGCCAATGTGTTATAATGTTAGGAAATAAGGAAACAAAGGCGTCACAGAAACCGATACTGACCCACTGTATTGAGCTGGAATCCGCTGTTCCTGCAGCTGATGCTCCGGTTACATGCAGCCCTGCGTTGGATCTAAACGGCGCAGCGCGTCGGTAGTCGGAAGAGTTTGTTTTCTGGGTCAACTCAGGGATTATATACTTGCAGAGCGCACGCAGGGAGAGAGAAAGAGAGATAGGGAGAGGAGGAGCCTCCGTCCTCTCCGTCTCCTTTGTTGCCATTGGTCCTCCCCCTTAATCACCGTGCAGAGAAACCACGTCCACGGATCCACCGGAGCGGCGCAGATCCGCACGTCCTCAACGTGCGCTGCGTCCTGGAGAGACTTCATTACCATTACACTATTATTAGCGATGATCCCCACTCTCAGCTGAAAGATCCCTGTTAAAGAGCTGCGGGAAGGATGTCTCCTGCTGCAGAAGAAAAAAAGGAAAAAAAAAACATTTGAGAGAGGTGTTTCACGGCTTTAACCTGAACACTAAAAGTGTAGTTTGGTGAAACAGGCAGATAATAGCAGGTTTTGGTTACATCAAGTTCTTTAGAGCGAGACAAGGTTATTTCCAACAAAGAAAAGACAGCTGATCAAAATATTCATCAAAGTATGTGTTTGGATGTTCCAGTTTATACTCTCCAGCTGACTGTGTTGCAGTTGGAAACGTCCAGATGTGTTTCAAAAGCCAGAAAGCCTAGGAGGTGGGAAAATGTCTTCATATCCTAAGTCAAATAAAGCTGAGGGTTCCAAAAGCTCAGCTCGGAAGACAAAGATGGTTGCCTCCAGGAAAGCTGCTGTTGTGCTCACTCTGTCAAGATAAAGACAACAAAGCAACATTCTCCTGCTTCCACTTTATTTATTTTAATTTATTCTCTAATGCTTTCACTGATATGACAGCAGTTTCAAGGTAAATTCAAGCAACCCAAAGAAACTTTTCGATTTTGAGATTTTTAGGACCCCACAGGTGTTTGGACAAAATAGTTTTTACTACAGTCACCATTCTAAACGAGAATGTGATTATACCAACCAGCATCCATCTCACCCAGGTTCAAGCTCACCCAGGAAGTAGGTTGTGTTGCAGTTCATCCACTGACCACTAGGTGCTGGCTCCAAAACAGAGCACATCTCCATTGACGTCCATGTTAGAAGTGTCAATTTTACAGCAGAATTAAACATACTTACAACCTGGTACAAAAATCATTGTTTTTCTTCATCTGTGGTTGCATTTTACATCTATGACAACTGTATGGGGGCGAATGTTTTTGTACTACATCAGATAAATTTGTTTTCCACTATTAAACTGACCAATCAGATGCCTGGATTCAGTTGACATGCTTGATTGACAGCTGCCTCTGTCGTTGGCTTTGATAGCTTTGTCCCGCCTTTTTGCAACATGGTGCCATGCAGTTTGAACTAAAATGGGCTTCAAAGGTTCCGTGAAAAAAATCTGTGTCATGTGACCAGATGGTTTGTCCAGTGTTTACAGTCAATGACCCATAAACAGAACCACGGAGAACGGCAACCAGAAGAAAACTTAACATTTCAACTGAGCAGGTAAAATAATCAGGCTTTTACACAAATACCAATGTACATCTTTATGACAGTGTGACTACTTGATACATAAACTTTGAACACCTATTGCATCACCATATGGTAAAAACCTGTTGTATACAATTTGAGACTTGTCTTCCTCCCCCTGGTGGACACCTTTTGCATCACAACAATTCTGACACATGGTACAGTTCAAAATGGCTGAATCTCATTAGCCCCCTTGCTGGTCATGTCAAGGAGAATAAGATTGGTATCTTGAAGACTTTATGGTGATATTTTCTTGTTGTATTGTAAGATTTTAGAATGAATACTTATTATTTTAAAGCAAAATATAATTATGTACTTTTTATGCATTTTAGTTCATAGTAAAAATGCGCATAGTGTGTCTCAAATTTGATACAGCAGGCTGACAGGAAAAGTTAGCAAAGAATCCCTAAGTGTTTCTTGAACTTTTTTCTTGTTGCAATATGCATTATATCAACCATCGTGCATAATAGCATGTTTTTATGAATAAATTACATTGAAGTGTGATGTTTAGAGCAAATAATTGTACTTGAAATTGATAAATCTATAGGATGTATCTGAGAGCTCAGGTTGTTCTTAAAAGTAATCTAATGTTCTTTTATAAGATAACTGATAATAAAGTTTGCATTGGTGTAAAGTGTTCATTTAAAGTTTTTGTGTTGCTTTAACCTTCTACATCCTGAGCTTTGATTTGGCTTGCATTTTAGATTTTGTCTCTTTGTTCATAAGAATAATCAATAAATAGAATAACCAGATATTACATGAAGCTCTTTTTGAAAAACTTCACACATTTAAGACACAATTGGATAAGAAAGTCACTGTTATGTGACAGTAACAAAAATGTGATGTCCGTGTATGTGACTCCAGGTCGTAGGAGGATGACACATTCTGTGGTATTTTGTCCGTGATACTATAAAAATAATCAATAATACAAAAATAACACAAAATGTTGCTTACGTACCAATTAATCATTGGAAAACAAATGTGGAAGGGTTAGTTCCTCGATTAGTTACTCATTTGGTTTTAAAGACTTGACCATTAACCAAGCATCACTTTCCATAAGCCCACTATACAACTTAATGATTTAGTAGTGGTTCAGTAGTGGTTAGTTAATGGTTTTGTTTTTTGTTTTTTTTTGTTTTTTTGATAATTAAGTCATAATTAAGTGGTAATTAAACATTTTGTGTACCTTAATGTCAAGTGGTACCAAATACACATAGAGGTTTGTAATGACATGAAAATATGCATTGGTATTAATAATATACATAAAAGCAGAGATTTGTCTTGTTTACACAAGGCACAGTCACTTTTGATTCTGGGATGGTTCTGAAACAGATATTTGCTACGATCTTTCCAGTTCCCATGTGGCTTTCCAAAAACCAAATTCACAAGCAGTTCATCGTATCGGGCTAGAAAGCATCTTTGTAATGCATCACTGGACTACCATTGCTGCTGCTCACATAGTTATTAATACTATGTAACAGTAACCTCGCTGTACGCGACATTTAGCACTTACAAGCAGCATAGCAACATGTCTATGGCCAAAAAACAAAACAAAAAAAAAAAAACAAGGACTATGTGCGTCTGATTTTATGTGAATAATTTGATACAGAACGATGAGAAACATTTGCTGAGTGTTGATGTGAGTGGCAGCCATTTTGGGTTCTGAAGTCGGGGTAGGTGAGATTTCTCATATTTTCCAAGCTGGAATTGTAACTTCAGGAGGCATTCCAGCCAAATCTTCTGGCTTGGAACGCTGTAATTTCTGACTTCTTTGTTCAATTGTTACGCTCTAGAGTTGCCAACAGACAGTTAAGTAGATGTCGTAAAACATAGATATTTACAAATTTGATGGTCTCTCTGTGATTTAAACAACAAAAAAACCCACAGCTGTCCCTAAAAATAACTTCAAACTGACAAAAAATAATTGCATCCATCATTATTTATTTAATACCTAATGCCGTTCAAACTGTACGATTTTTGCAGTCTTTTCAGATTAATTCAAGTCACTTTGCATGATGTGAATTCAACAAATAATTCATTTCCAGCATGTTATACTGTGATTGAACATACGTTGAATTGTGACTACGACAGAAATAAATCTGAATCTATTTTAGGATCTAAATACAGCATCATCACATCACTGCTAACATGCTAATGCACAGATGACTCTAAAGTTAGCATTGTCGTAGTGATGCTGGTGTGCTTTGAAAAGAAAATCAAGAAAATCCATATTTTTTTCTCTGTTGTATCTGCCGCTGTTGTTGCTAGGTTACTGTGTTATGTCGACGCTGATATTTATCTCATGGTGTGTTCCTATTGGTTGGTTAGCTGACAGAGATGGTAGAGGCAACCACAAGCTGTCACACTCAGAGACCATTCCTCCACATTTCTGACACTGCTGGTATTGGTCTCAGCCATCTTTGGTTCTAGAAGGTTCTGTCTTTCATCTTTGATCTTATCTCTTTGTCAGATCTATTAACACCGTTTTCTGAGCTACGATGGAACAGTTTTACCACCACTGACCATCTTTAGTCTGAGATGATGAAATCATACAGTGTGTAAGACAATCAGATTTTGCTTTAGATTTTTGTTTAAATTAAGTTTGAAAATTCATTCATTGAAAATTAATCCAACTCAGGGCAGGGTTGTGCTGGAGAGTTTTGCAGCAATTACTGTCAATGAGCAACGTCTGTAAAGGCTGACAAAGTACATATATAGTGAGATGGAGCTGATAAATGCCGACATTAACTTAGTTACCACAAGCTAGATATCATAGCTAAGTTTATCATCAGCTCCAGCTAATATATGATGCTAACTGACATGACCATAAAGATGTCACTACAGAGACATGTTAAATAAGGACCAGAATAAGGACCCTACCAGACATACCGCGACCATCCGCCACTAACAAGACCGCTCAGGTTGACAAGGGTCCAGGTTGGTGACCAGGTGGAGCTGCATTTGGTACCAGGAGCAACAAACTCAACTATTTATAAGTGTATATGTCAGAAGAATATCCATAAAAAATAAATAGCAAGAAAAGCTACCTCTACCTCTAAATGCATGAGTTGACCTACTAATTTGGAGATGCGCAAATCTTGTTCATGGTTTTACCTTTTGGAATGCAAGTGAGTGAATGCATTTTGCACTATTTTCACTGTAACAACTGGAGCAAACATGTTAGCATGACCTCCTTATAGGGCAGGCTTTATGCACCTGTGCAGCCCAGGTGTCAGTATTGTGTTTGTGGGGAAAGAAACTATGAGCTTGCTGCTTCTAAAGCATCTTTCTTCAACTTCACCAGCAAACATCAGCTACAAGTTCCACAGATGCTTAACTGCAGATGCTCAGTGATTTTGTCTGATAATAAGAAAAAAAACACCTTTCATTTGTTGAACTTGTTCATTGAAGAAGCCAAAGAATAAATTACATTAAATAACAGATAATGAAAATCATATGATAATTGAGCATTTAGATCAGGAACATCAAAGTCAAAGCCAAATTCAGCCCACTACCTCATTCTAGTCTGCAAGAGCGCTCAAAGACGATCCTCAAGTTCTTACTAGAACATTTCTGAGGAAACATTTGATTCAGTTCTGACATCACAAAGTGGAATAACTGAGGTGGAGAACAGCTGGTTGATGTCAAAAAGTCACAATTTAGAAAACGTTTGCAAAAGAACTAAAGAAATGTGTAATGTTGGGAGAAATAGTTGAAGTTAAACAATATATTGCAATGTTATGTCAAAATGCTGCAAAAAGTTGATATTTTCCAACAAAAAAAATATATTTTAAGTATTTAAAAGGTTAAAAGTCACAGTTTTCTTACAGTTGTGATTTTACAATAAAAAGTCATAAGTATTGATCTTTCAAAATTTGTGATTTTGAAACAAAATGAACTTTGAAAAAAAATGAAGTCAACATTTTTTAAATTTGTGATTGTACAAGAAAAAATGCGATTTTAGTACAAGTTTCAATTTTATTTTGTAAATTTTATTATTAATAAAAATTTATATTTTATTATGAAAAGTCACTTTTTATGAAAAAAGTGATATTGTGAAATTTACCATTTTTACAACAAAATTAGCTTTTTTACGAAAAAAAAATGTCGACTTTTGCTACTATAAAAGAAAAGCCTCAATTTTATGATAGAAGTTGCTAATTTTGTAAAATTTTATGACAGAAATTCACTTTTTTGATTTTCTGACTGGCTCCAGGAACTATCGAGGACTCGTACAACATAGCTGGTAGTAAAGAATAGCCAATAAAAAAATAACCATTTAATGGTCACCATGATGATGATGCTGTGGCCTGGGAAATAGAGTTGAAACCACTGATTTAGATCAACCTTTCAGGAGAATTAATTTGAAATAGTTGTTTCCTGTACGGCATACAGAGGAGTTCATGGTCCAGTCAGTAACTGTTACGTGTCCTTGTCTTTGGTCATTTCTCCTCCGCGGTGTTTGACAGTGGGGGTTTGGTGTTTCAGTTAAAGGGCTGGTTATTCTTTACTTTCTCAGCCAGCTATATTGTCCTATTTCCAGCTAGTTTTTGGAATTTTTGCATGATCACAAATTTCCAAAAACTAGCTTTTTTCATTAAAAAAACAAACAAACAAAAACTCCTTTTGTTGTCATAAAATCTTAAATTTCTCAAAAATCGTGACTTTTACCATGGAATTAAGCCTTTTGTGATAAAGAGATATTTTCTTCTGAAATTACAAATTGAAAAGAATGTTGAATTTTTATTTATTTATTTTGGTGTAAAAAAAAAAAAAAAAGAAGAAGAAGCAAAGTTTGACATTGAAGCCTTTTTTAAACATTGAAAACTTTTTATATCATGCAGTCAGAAATATCACATTAAACTTACTTTTTAACTTAATCTTTTTTTGGTTTTTGTTGGAAAATATAAACTTTTCGACATTTTGACATCAAGTGACAACAGTTGTAAAATTGCACTCACATAATTACACATACACATAATTTAATTTCTTTTTCCCCCAAAATCACACATTTTTTAAAATGAAAAAAAGTTAATTTTACAAAAGTCAGGAGTTTTGACAACATTTTTTTTATTGTAAAATCTTTTGCAAACATCCTGACTTTTTGACATAAACCAGTTGCTCTCCACCTCATTTTGATGTCTAAACTAAATCACACAGGCAGTGACGTTGACGTTGCAAGTTTTTGATAGTCTTTGCACGCTCTTATGGGACAGATAAAGTGAAGTGCTGGGCCAGATTTGGCCCATGTGCCTTGAATTTGATACATGTGGTCTAAATCCACATGGTCTGAAGAGGTTTTAAGCAACTTTCACGAAACACATAAAACCTGTTTCTACATCTGAAGTATGCTCATAAATGTTTCTACTTTTTCATTCACCAAAACATAGAATTTATATCCAAAGACCCATTTTATCAACAGTATTTTGTTACAAATGCTATACCTGGTTGTTTGAAGCATTTAACTGAAGGCAAACCTCTCCAGAGCCGGTTCACACCGGTCACTCCTTTTGTTTTGGCCTGCTTCCCTGTGTGGAGAAAGTCAACCTCCCCCAGCAGGACCTTGGAACTGTATGCATTCTTGTTGACATACACACACATCCTCTGCTGTAGAGGAATGTGTCCTATTTTTGGGGCCTGAAAGTCAACCAGAGTTTTTTCTGATGCTCCATTCACACTTGACTATTGTACTTGTGTATGTGGGAGGGCCTCGTATGTTTTGATCTCACAGTACATGCACTGTTGTACAGTATGTTCAGGATTTTGTACAACATCCTTGATTGAACAGTCAGCTCCAGGAACTCCAGAACAGTCCTCAGCATGGAGTTGTCTTTTTTTAACAGTTTGTACACTTTCCTTGAATCCCTGATGCTGCTTCCTCATCACACAATTGCAGATAAAATTGTCCTCTCAATGCAAACATTCAAGAACATTCTGCTTGCTCAAGAATGGACCGTCTGCTGTGACCTTTCTAGTTGAAACCACCAGCGCTGCATGTCCAGCCCAGTCTATTGTTCAGGTGAACACTGAGATATTTATACTCCACCAACACCTCTACCTCTTCTTCAAGGTTGGAAATGGGTGTTCATGTTTGACTACATGTCATTACGAAAATCTCCATAAAATCCCACACACCCACAAGAGCAGAATTGTTTAAGTATTTCTGGAGATGAAAGAACTTTGAATTACTATGGAAAATTAAATAACAACAACATTGCACTCATAAAGCACCTTTCTATATGAGCAATGATAGGACCTAACATTACCACAGTAGAACCCTTTCTAGGCGTTTTCACAACCCAAGCCACACACATTAATGAGATCAGCCTATGCCATGGATCAAATTACTCCTACTCTTCTTACAGGGAGTAATGTGATTTACTCCCATAAATTAAACTGCACCATAGTTAATGTAAATGATGCCTAGGCAGAATTTTGTGCTACCAATTGACCTAAAAAGCATGTCTTTGGTGTAGGAGGGAACCGGGGTACCTGGAGTAAACCTACATAGACACAGGGAAAACATGAAAGCCCCACACAGAAAGAGGAACTGAACCTTCTTGTTGTAAAGTGTCAGTACTAACCACTGAACTACTGTGCTGTTATAATAGCTGGACTCAGCATCACCGTGGTAGGACCCAACACCACCATGCTTGGATTAAGAACAGTGGTCAGGAGGAAGGGGTGTACAGAGTATGCATTGTCACCTTAAAAAAAACCGTATGAATGAATGAATATGACACGCTCTTGTTTTTTATGTAATAAATTATTTCACAAAGGATTTCACAAATTGACCCACTTACAAGCCAGCCATCTTCAAGCTTGCCATCTCGCAACTTGGAAAACAGTCAATTGTTTTTAGAATCATGCAGTGACTCGAGATATTTTGCCACAATGTTGGTAACAATGCCTTTGCGTTTGTGATGCAGTGCATCACAAATTCACTGCACATTCAACAAATGCATGTGATTGCGATTTCTGCACACATGCTCAGTGTCTGTGGGGAAACCTAATAACACCACATGGCCTTTAGGACTTCTGGCAGCACATCTGAAAAGCAGGATTGGGAGATCCCAGATGTAACAGCTACTGTATGCTGGAATGACACAGATGTAAAAAGTTGAAAACTTGAAAATAGTTTTGTCTTTGCAGGTATTGCATGACTCCTTCTTGTGGCTGGCTCCAAATCGATTCTGAGTTCCTCCAACAGATCCAAAATGGCAATGCTGGATCAGTGATATGTTTTAATGATTGTTTCCTCGTTCATCCCAAAAATGTTCACACGAGGGTGAATAATGCTTCTCTGCGTCTCCTTGCTTCATTTGATGTCTCCTTGTTGTGTCAATAACATACAGATTGTTTGCATGTCTTTTTGAAACATGTTAGATTTAGACGCAGTTTCTATGAGCAAAATTGTGGTCAGGTTTGATAAATCCCTTTGCTGGTGCTAAATTCATATATTTAGATATTCTCCTCCCAACACACCTAGAACTGTGCATGAACGCCCCGAACTGCATATTCATTATGGTGGACGTACTAACTGGATTAGATGTGCTATTTTGCACACAAACCATTGTGCCCATTGCTAGTAAATCTTTTTTTTTTTTTTTTTGCGTGTGGACTGAGTTTGCACTCATTTTAAACGCAGTCTTTCTCTCATTTTTTTTCTCTCTCTCTCGTAATATTTGTTTTGTATATGCACATAATCACATAATTATTTGTACCTGAATGTATTCAGTTAAAAATTGTTCTTAAAATTTTTTTTCTTTTTTTTTTTACATTAAGCTTTATCATATTTCATGGTTAATTAGTTCTGGTGTCCATGGTTATGAGGACAAATACAATATCAGTTGGCAAAAATGTTTTTTGTTGAACTTCTATTTCTGTTGAGTGTAGTAAAAATCATTCTGGGGGTTGAAAAAAGTTGGGATAAACAATTTTCACTTTTATAGCTCACTGTAAGTCAGATACCACTTATCAGTAAAATTGATAAGTAGTTCTATTAAGGTTTGTAATTATGTAAATATGTCAGAGCTTCTTTTTAAAAAGCAACTTTAACACACTGTTTGACACAAAGTTCTTCTCTTTAAATATGACAAAAATTTGTCACTATTTTTTTTAATTCATCATACAACTATTGCACAATGTAAGTTAATGAATTAAGTTTAGAGAATGTATCAATGTGTGGCTGCATTTAATAACTTAAATATTAGTTTATTGTGACAGTTTTTAGTTTAATAGCAAGAAGTAGTTTTGGCTGATTAATTAACCAGTGTTCCATTAATATATTATATATTTTTATATAATATTTTTTCAAAATTCTAAACATTTGGCCTCAGTCTTGGTCTCGGAAGGTCTGGTCTTGGTCTTGGAAGAACCAGTCTTGACTCCATCCCTGCTCAGGACCCACAACCACTAATCAGACTGTAGTCTCAACAAAACCGAATCCATTGTCAGAATCTGGAATGGCTCCCCTCATCAAATATGTGAATGTAACATCCACACAGACATTAACACGCGACAGGACGAAAAACACTTGATTGGTCACTTTACTCGTCCAAACAAATAGGAACATCAGAATGCGTAGTACTGTATGCCAGACCCAGCCTGGGCACAATGTCATTCCCTTTAACCAAAGTACATGCGAGCCAATAGGTCACGATTGTTTAATATTGTTGAATTCCTCTCCCAGTCAAAGCTGCACACGATAAAACTTGCCCAGGTCAAATTTCTCAGCCATTCATCCTCTACCAAGGACAACATGACTGATGCCAATGAAACAACACTCATATGGGCCAAAAGTATGAGAAATGCTTCCAGGTCAGTGTAAAAACCTGATCAAAAACATGCCCTTGCCAACATTTGGTGGTTTTGTGGTGGCAAAACACGGTATCCCACACTCCCCCACAACTGGATGGGTGTGGGTGCTCCAACCCAACTAGACCTTTCACTATAATCCCCCTAACCCCTGAACAGATGGTACTAATGACGCTAGAACTAGAAATGCAGTTTCCCAGCTATCCCTGAACCCACCTCCACCAAACACATAGTTTCCCAGCCGTCCCTGAACGCAGCGAGGAGCTCCACTTCCTGTTTTGCGGAACTTTTTTAGTTGACAGCAGAGCAGCTTCCTGTGAGCGCGGGGACGCGAAGGTGAGTGTTCGCCTGAGAGTTCTGGACACCAGTCCGGGTTCTGGTTCCGTCCGAACCTCTTCCAGCAGCTCTTCGTTACGTCCCGCCTGTTTCTGTCCGGTAACCTCCGCGAGCTGAGCGTGTGCGTGTGCAGACGAGCCTAAACAGCGCGTGAGAGGGAGGTGACTGAATGTGTTGCCTCACTGTCCGGGACCAGAGTCGCGGTACCGGACACGATCGAGAAGCAGAAGAACTTGTTCTCTGTTCTTCCTCTCCTGTCTAGCAATGGGCGGTGGGCGTGGTGACCAGGCGTGGATTGGGGCGGGGCAGTAGTGTGACTGACAGCTGACCAGATTTCATTCTAAACGCAAAAATAATTCAGATACACTAAATCTATGAATGTTCGTTTCTAACTGTCACAACCATGACGGTTGTTGTCTCTTTGGTGTTGATGCTGCCTTAACAATTTATTTACGTCTTTAATCGAGATGAAATTCAGTTATCTAGTTTATTTTACTTTAGCTGTGATGGCTGAGCTACAAACAGGAAGTAAACCAGAACCCACGCTGCCCTCGAGTGGAGGTACGGGGGCTCTGCTGGGATACGTGTGGAGGCGGGGCCTGAGTAGCTGGCATATGTGGAGGAGGCGGGGCCTGAGTAGCTAGGATACGTGTGGAGCAGGGCTGATCTGTGATTGGACATCAGAAGACCAATAAGCAGATGAGTTAAAGCTGTGAATGCAACTGGACACTACTGCATTAGATGATTTAGAGCTCTGATTTACCGGAGGACCTTGAACACAGCAGAGACTTATTTTTGTCAGAGCTGGACAGTCCAGTCAGAGCTGTTCAGGTTCAGTCACATGACCAACCATAAACCACCAGTCAGATGAGAGTCTAGGAGGTCTGAGAGTCTGAACTGCGTACACAAAGATCTGGAGGGTATGACTCATCCAGGAAGTGGATTTTTGTGGTTTCTGCTCAGAACGAGTCTGACTGCAGTTTTCTGACTCTGACTGCTGCTGCATTCTGGTCTCTGCTGGTCTCTACTGGGTTCTGGTCTTTGATCTCTGCTATTCTGTGGTTTCTGCTGGGTTCTGGTTTCTGTAATTTCCTGGTCTCTGGTTCAGAACTGTAGTTGGTCCAGCTGGAGGATTCCCGAGATTATTCCGAGAACTGAACATGATGTTCTAATCCAGCAGCAGGAGGACTTTGAGTTCTAGTTCGGGTTTACTGGTTACTGTCAGATTGAGGAGCTTGTGGAAGTCCAGGTCCAGGACTGTACTGGGTTAAAATCTGTTTCTGATCTCTGCAGAGCTGGCCATGACCCAGCAGGAGCAGCAGGAGTTCACGGACAGCCTGGAGGCGGCGCTGTCCTGGATGAAGGCGGTCCAGGAGAGGCTGAAGGCCAATGACAATACACAGGGGCCCCGGGACGCCCTGGAGGCCCGGCTCCGGGAGACAGAGGTGAGATGCTGGTCTGGTTCTAAGGGCCCAGGATCCAGTCTGGTTATGAGGCCCCAGAAACTGTGACAAGAAGTCAATCTGTTCAACAGACTTTTGAACATCCAGATGGTACTGGGAGGTCCTACTGTAGCAGACATTATAATGGGTCATAACAGCATCATCTATCAGGAGAAGAAAACAGGACCCAGAATGGATCTCTGTGGGTAAACCAGAGGTCAAAGGTCATTGATCATTACTCCTGTTATGGGGCCTAAACCCGAACTCTGTTCGGTAGTTCACATCTGAACCCTATCCAATTGTCCAGACCCTAAGCCCACTGAGAAAACCAGATCTTGAAGGAAAATGGATAAATAAATGTTGAGACATAGAAGTTAATAGAAACGATGATATGGAGAATTGTACTGTAATCAAAGATGGAGGTCAAACTACATATTAGAGAGACTTTTATTTTGGACATTTAAAGATCCTGAATGTGGAGCAGACCCTCTGGTCTCTTTAGTTGTCCTTGGTCACTTTAACCTCTTAAGCCCTGGGCCACTTACACTCAAAAATGACAGATCCATAACAAATAGGTTTCTCTCTGCAGAGGGCACATGTGCACGCAGCGACTGGCAGTAAGGAGTTCTGGCGTCTTTGTTTAAAGCTTTATGTTTGTTTTAATGTCCCTGAATGTTCTATGTAACTCAAGTGAGTGAACGCTGATCGGACATGGATCCTTTTTATCTTGCCTTTTGGTGGCCTTTATCGCACTTTCTACTGGTGAGCGATGTCTGCGGAGCTGTCATCTCAGAGAAGACATGTCATGTCTATTCCCGTGACGCGTTGCTGCAGATGAACTGTGTTACAAGCACGTGGATGATGGAGGTCATACTACGCCTGCCAGCATTTACTCGGCGGGATCACGGTTCTCATAAAAATGGTAGGAGAAGGATTAGGAAGCTGGGAAAAAAGGAGGTGTCAGACTGCGCCTGAAGAGGCAGCAGCTCAGCAGGATCCCCCTGGCCTCAGGGGTCATGGCCAACGCGCAGTCCCTTCAGAATAAAGGGGACGAGCTCCAAGCAAATGTTCCTTTCCATAAGGATTTTAAAGACTGTGGTGTCCTAGCCTTCTCTGAAACATGGTTCAGTGAGCAGGACCAAGACCCTGATGTTTCCCTTGACGGCTTTGGGACCCCCCTTTGCCTGGACCGGAATATTGAGGTGACGGGAAAAGAAAATTGGGCGGAGTTTGTTTACATGTGAATAAACAATACTGCAGTTCTTTTGAGAGGAAGTGAAGTCCCAGCAGAAGTTCAGAAGTCTGTGTTCAGACTCCTGCAATCTTCTGAGGCATCTCTGTGGGCCGCTGGTCCCAGGAAGTACAGACAGCAAGCAGTATCGAGGATACACACAGTCCCCAATCAACCCTGGCATGGACCCGCAGCCGGCCCACCCATACCCGTCCCACCAAAGGTTGAGGAGATACTCACGCTCTTCCTGGGTCGAGACTTATCGACCCAGGCTGGAGTATCGTTGCCATGGGTACCAGGTGCTGTGCTTTAGGTTCTGTTGGCTGCTGCTCCAGCTGTGTGTTCCTGTGATTGCACTCTCCACACCTGTGACTCGTCTCCTAATTGTGGGTTGATGCTACTTTCAGGGTTGTGGGAAATTAAAATGCTGCATGCAACTCAAAAACAATCCTATAAAAACCTGAAAACACAGCAATAATAAAATGAAGTAAAAACATGCAGCAACATAAAACATGCATAAAATCCCCTTAAAACTGACCCTGTCGCACATGTATAAGGAAAAAATATATATTTCTGCTTTTATTTTTAATTATATCAAATTTGGTCCTCTGGTCTTCCATACATTGGCCAGTAGAGAACTTAAAGTAGAGATCTTAAAGGCAAAACAGAGCTCTAAAATCAAACTGGAGAACAAAATGGCTTCTAACAGCCACAAGAGAAAGCACTAATGTCACTTTAAATGGCTTCAGCTCAAACACTGACTTTGTTAATGCTCTTAATTGTATCTATAATCATTTTGATACGAGTGATTTTAGCAAAGCAACAGCAGCGCTGCAGCTCAGACTGCACGATAACCAGCACTTCTCTGCACAAAGGTTCACAAAGTCAGGGACCAGATAACATCTGGGGTCGCTTACTTAAAACCTGCACAGAAGAACTGAGTCCAGTTTTCCACAGGATTTTTAACAGATCCTTAGAAGCAAAGTAGGACCCCAGGATCCAGGATCTGGAAGGACGCTGTGGTTGTTCTGGTCCCTAAATCAAGTCGCCCCACAACACTGAATGATTTCAGACCAGTGGCCTGGACTTCAATCATAATGAAAATCTTTGAAAAACTGGTACGGTGGGAAATTTTGGAAAATGTAGAGAGTGGACTTGACCAACTGCAATTTGCCTCCCAGCAGAGGAGGATGATGCCACACTCACTCCTTCATTTGCTTTTTAAACAGCTTGAAGGAAACGGATGGCATGTCCAGCTTTTATTCATCGATGTTTCCTCTGCTTTTAACACGGTTCAGCTGCATATTTTAACGCCGAGGCTTTTAGAACATTTTAACTTGAGTACAAATCTTGTGGGCTGGATTTTAAACTTCTTCACAAACAGGACACAGAGGTCAGAGTTCATGGGTTTTTATCTGACCAAGTGTGCTCTTCCACAGGTTCACCACAAGGGTGCGTGCTCTCACCTTTGTTATTTATTTTATACACTAATATGTGTCAGAGCACTTTAAACAAGCGTTTTATTTTAAAATATGCAGATGACTCTGTAATCGTTAGCCTGTTGCAGGGAAATGAAAACGACCTCGGCCTCCTCTGCTCCATCACTGCTCCTCAGGTCGCTGGCAGCCATGACTTGCTGGTCATTTTTATTTTATTTTATTTTTTTCAATTTTAATTTTGCATTTGAACAGTCTTTTTCTTTTTTGATCGAAGCAACTTTTTGGAATTGAATAATAAAGACACAAATGTCCAACCCATAAAACGGCCCAAACACAAAGAAGATTACTTCAATGAAAAAAAGTATTTTCAATTAAAAAACACTTCACTTCAATTCAAACACTTTTTTCTTTGATTGAAAAGGTTTTGTTTTTTTTTTTGAAGCAAAGGTTTTTATTATTGAAAATATATTTTTTGATTGAAGCAACTTTTTGGAATTGAATAATAAAGACACAAATCTACC
>JBAMYA010000003.1:8032837-8050026 GCA_037176975.1 Arrhamphus sclerolepis
AATTTTCCGGTATACCCGCAATGCATCTCAGGATAGGGCGGGCCAAGAAGGATACACCGGACCCGTCCTTCAAATCGTGGAAAAAACGACACATTTGTAGGCCGCATTTGAAGGACTCTTCAAATTGGAACAGCCTTTGGCACGTCGCTGTGACATAATCGGCCTTCTAATGTGGCCTTCGAAGGATGCGGCCGCTGGATTGGGACACAGCTTGTGTCTGCATATTAGCACTACTTTGCATCATTTACATTTATCTGAGTTTCCATTTACTGTACAACCACTGAAATAAGAGTCTGTTGACAGACGCTTTGGTGGCTGTCGTGTTTCTGATGAGTTAACAGCATGTTGCTGTCTGATCTAAGATAGTTATTTTGTTTTATTTATTTATTGTCATTTGCTGTTTCAGAAACATTTAATTTAAAAACTGTATTTTTGAGTTTAAACAAATGTTTAAACTCAAAAGTCTCTGGGTTTAGATGTTGTTTGTGGTATCTTCTGGAGCCATCCACTCAGTTTGGGGATTACAGCCCCTGGTGCCTCGATCACCACTGTTGTCTTCAAACCCCACATCTTCTCTAGCTCTTCCTTCAGCCCCTGGTATTTCTCGAGCTTCTTGTGTCTCTTTTGTCTGATGTTGCAATAACTTGGGATGGCCACAGCATGGTTATGGTGTTCCATGTGTGTCCCCATCTGTTCTCTGCTCATGTAATAATCCATGTGCCTGCTCATCTTAGCCACTATGATGCCTGATACAAGCTCCCATGTGGCGCTGAGGCAGGTTACACGGTGGTAGTTGGATTGTATTCTTTTCTTCTTCTGTGGGTCCTTCATGATGAAGACAGTCCAGCCTTGGGGTTAGCCACTCTGGGTCCTTAGCAGCTGAATCATTTGTGCTGCTAGGTGTTCATGGACTGCAGTTAGCTTCTTGAACCAAACATATTGGGTTCTGGTGTTGTCCAGTTCTTCATTTTGAACAACCTCTTTTAAATGCATGCAGTTTTGATGACTACTGGGTCTTATTTTGGGAGGCTGAGGTGTTCTGCTTGGAGATCCACCACCCACTGAGCATTGGTGTGTTATACTGTAACACCGCCTTCTCCCAGATACTCTTCCAGTTTTGGTCAGTCTTACCACCTTACTACCCTGCCATTGAGAGAAGACCTTGGACTGATTGTTGGAGAACATCTTATTTATTCTCCTGGTTATTGGGAACTTGGTGCTAAATCTCGTTGTGTGGTGGTGATGGTGATACCTCCCATTGACATTCTGGGTCCCCCTTTCCTCCCCTTTCCCTTAATTTCCATTACACAATGGAAACTAAGAGTCTAAATGAATCTCTGAGGATACTCATTTTCTGAGTTTTTTATTTTCCTTTTTTTCAGGGACCCCACTTTTCACCTATCCATGTGATTTAGTCCCTGGTCGTCAGAGGAACAAATGCAAGCAAAAAGACAAATTGCAGCAATCAAAATCTCTTATGCTCATGGTGCAGTATTAGAAATGTAATTTAACTGTAGTAGATGGAGTGCGACCTGATGCTAACTGGCACACAAAACTACTTCAGCTCCTGCACATTCTCTTCACCTACCTCCAAGCTGAACTGACAAAACTTTCTGTCAGTGAAGTCTTGTTCGGCTTTACACTTAATGAACCCGGCCAGTCCGAGCTACACTCCCAGCACATTTCACAAATCATAGGGTGGTGGGGTGGGGGGAGACGACTGGCCCTGAGCCTGGTCAGCAGTCAGGGCAGTCGAGGTGTTCACTGTTCAACAAACATGGACTACTGGCTAATCTCTGCCGACAGCTGGGTTACTGCAGTCACACTTAGAATAAACTCATCTGGTGTGTCACACATTAATTCATCTGCTGACTTTGACCGTTCTGGGCTAAAACATTTCTGCAGATTACTGGCAGCCTTGAAGTGGTCCTGTGTGACACGATGCTTTGCCAGAGCCAAGAACCAGTTTAGAACTCAGAGAAGACCTTTAGAGAACTGCCTCAGGAAACTACAATCAATCAAAATTGCTCAAAGAAGAGTGGTGAGAGCATTGCTCACCTTGCTGTGGCAGTTCCCTCACTGCTGGATTTAATCCATTCAGCTTTTATTCAACAGTACGTTACATCAGCTGTACTGAAACATCTAGAGTAGGATGCGATCGTTCCATGGTGTTACTCAGCCAGCATTTGGATGCTTCCTGACTATTAGATTATGAACAACTCTTGATTTTATTTATCATGCACTCACAAACAGTCAAAGAAAACACTGTAAATGCCATCAGACTTTGTAATTTACAGATACAAAATAATCAAAACCTCCTTCAGAACCTCTAAGCCTCAATCAAATCATTCAAAGAGGTGCAGCAATCAGATGATATTCAAAAAATGCTGGTTGTAGGAACTGGATGTGGCTTCTGTGGCTCCAGCTTATTTTCGTACTCAAGGAAATTGATTTTTAAGTTTTCAGCAGGTTGTGTCGGTACTGTCAGCTCCTTGAAAATACATGTTGAACGTAACCCAGGAGATTTTTCAGTTGAATTGTTTAGATAGGCAGCATGTATCAGGATAACATCTACATAACTGCCACAACCCAAGATAACCTGCATACATGCAGTATAATGAGAAAATCAATGTCATTCACTTTTCACACTTTTCGATGAGTTTAACGGTTGTCATTCTTTATCATGTTATCTTGCCTCCTAAAGGAAGCACTCAGGGTTAGAAGAAGAAATCTCTGAGGGTGAGCCTATCCATTAGGAAACTTACTTTAGCCACTTGTATCTGTGATCCAAATGTTTCAGTTTTAACTCACAACCTGTGAATGTTTCTTGTCTGTGCATAACCTCTTTGATAGATTACCTTTATTCACACAGACTATATATTTAGATTTTGTTGCCGTTGAATCCAGGACACAGGAAGTGACCGTTACCATTCAGTATTGTACCATCTCTGCTTTATTCCCACAAACACAAGTTTGAAAAAGAAACTCATGGCCACTGTGAGCCAAAGAGAGAGGGAGTTTGCCAGGAGCACCAACTGACCTACTTCAGATTTTGTGGCGAAGATCGATTACAGGTTTTAGGCCAGTTGGTGGCTGTACAGTGTTCAGATGTTTACCCTGCAGAGGAAGGCTGGAAATATTTTGGGTGCAGAGCACAACCTCTGGCTTTTAGAGCTGCTGTAACCACAACCAATCACAAGGGAAAATCTCCCCAAGGCCATTTTTGTGTTTGTGCGTGTGTGTGTCGTGTTTGTGGTAAATTACTTTCTAATGCTCCGCCTTTGAAGCTTAAAGTTCATAGTTTTATCAGATCTGTGAAGAGCTTCTGCACCAAGTATTTCTGACATTGCAATGCCAGAGTCCAGTAAAATCGTCAAAAATAAAGCACATTCTCTTTCTTTTCTAAGATTTTACATTTCAGCACAAAATGAACATAATCACTAGGTCTCAAAATTAGCTAAATAACTCCTCTAATAAACAGGAACACATCAGATATCTCAACTGGTCGCTATTTATGTAACAAAAAGCATATACGGTGTTGAATCAACTTTAGCAACAATATCTTGAAGTAGATTTCTTTCTTTGTAAGATGTTATCAGTTTCTCACATCATGGTGGAGGAATTTTTCCACCGTTGGATTTCTGTTGAGTCAGGGCTGGACTTTCTGTCATTGCAGCAGCTTGATTATTTTCTACTTAATTTGTTCTGTTGTAGATTTGCTGGTATGCTTGAGGTCATTTTTCTTACTGTCTGACCCAGTTTCAGCAAAGATTTAATTCTGAGACAGATGGTTTCACCTCTGATTCTGGAATACTTTTGTCTACAAAGAAGCTTATGGTCAACTCAAGAACAGCAAGGAGCTCAGATCCCATGAGTGCAACTCTTCCAAAGAAGCCATACGCGTATATATTTTTTAAATGATATACTGCCAAGACCTTTAATATTTAACATGCTAACTGAGGATTGTAAAGTCTGAGATACAGTTCTTGCATTTATTTTAGTTTCTCTGAGCATTGCATAGTGTTATCAAAGGGGCAAACTTACTGGTAAGATTGGTTTTACCGCTAGTGAATCATCTTCTTCACAGTACTTTTTAGAAATTGGTTTTCAATCTGTCTTTTACTGATGGGCAGCAACCATTGCTTCTCTAAAGTAATTACTGATGTCTTTCCTCTTTGGCATTGCGTTAGCATACCTTAATCCTCCACACCAACAAATTGCCTTCTGCTTTTATAGAGGTTGTCACAGTGTTGGCATGATCTATTCATCAAGTGGATTTCAATGGTTGGACCTAGATGCTACCCTTTTTCTTTCTTTCTTTCTTTCTTTCTTTCTTTCTTTCTCTTTCTTTCTGTCTGTCTCCCCTGATTGCTTTGATTGCGGTTTACACATTTATCAGAGAGGAGACTGCCAGGACTAGAAAGCCATTTTCTATCCCCATGTATCATCAAACAACTGAGTGCCAGAATAAGCCGACCCTTCTGCTAACTAAACAGCTTCCTATCCTTCACACATCCATTTGTGTTCTCAGTCACTAGCAGAGGTTGTATTTTTTTTAAGCGTAGCTATTTGTCACATTCATATTTCTTTCTCGAAGCACATTACAGGACGACTGTTGTTCCTGGCTGGTGCGAAGCTGACTCCATGATCAAGCTTATTCTGTAAATATCATTTAGTTTGTGCTGATGGCTATGTGTGGGCTGTAATCAGGTTACTTTTGGACCTACCTGACCCATTTCTGCTGTACGACTGTGTGTCCTATGTTTGAACAAACCAGTGCCAGCTTCGTATGGGAGGGCAGCATGGATGAGGTTATAATGAGCAGCTTTCTGCCTTATGTTACAGACTCCAAGAAGGAGGCGCCTTTACGTCACTGATGGGCGAATGAACTGAGCCAGAGGCCCAGATGTGCCGATCTCCTGTGTCATTTGGACTTGAGAACTTAGCCAAGACAGAATTCACAAGGGGTAAAATTAAAGGTTTGATGAACATTCAGAGTTACAGTCTGTGACGGCATCTTCTGTCAAGACTGAAGAATCAGTGAAAACTACAATAGAACTTTAGATCGACATAAAGGTCAAAATCAGAAAACAAAACAAAAACAAAAGTTGCTGATTAGATCAAGGAAACAGTTCTCCTTTCTTTTTTTTTTTTTAACCAAAATGATCCAAGTGTGAAAAACACTCTTGTTGGAATAGAGTAGTTATTCCTAGCTAGAGAGGTTTTTCCTTTCAGTTGGCCTCATCTGGCCGTGTGATACAGAAATCAATCTCAGACATTGTTGAAAAGGGCGGCTTCCGCTGCGCTTCCAAGCCTGATCCAGATCTTCATCTGGGGAGCGAACGTGATCCAGGCACGATCCCACCCAACCTCAAGAAGGACAGAAGAAATCTAACATGATATGACGTGAGGCTTTTCTCCCAAGGAAGTCAGAGAAATTGCATTTCACTGATAAATTGCGGTGTTCTGTATTCTAAATTTCATATCAAGAGCCAAAGTAGAAGTGCACGAACTTATTCACCCCTATAACAAATGTACGGTAGATTTTTATTTAGGAACGGAGCCCTGCGATGGAATATTTTCCTGGATTGATTTCTGACCACTACTTTCACACAAACTGACAAAACACACAAACAAATTCTTTTTTTGTCTGCAACACAGAAAGTTATCCAGATGTGAGGCTCATTTAGGTTTTTACAGAAAAGGCTCATTCTGCTGTCTTTTCAGCCTGTATTTCTCTGTGGTTAAAGTAAAAACTGGAGCCAGTGTCACACCAGTGCAACATTTATTGTTTAACTGCTCACTCCTGCCAGAAGCAACGTTAAAGCCACCCACTCCTGCTCAGTTTGTGTTGCAGTTTGCTCCTTAGCAGGTCTTAAGTCCTGTTCTAACATGAGGTATGGAACATTAGTGGCTTCATTCAGAAATTCCTGAAAATGTTATAGAGTGGGACTGTACACTGCATCATGTGTGTTAAATGTGTCATGTCTGTCAATATGCCTCAAAAGTACAGTTTGATTTTGGTGAATTTTATTTCAGCATTTAGTGCTTCTCTGGACTTGGTTTCTGTGATTCAGCTCAGGAAGTGTCCAGTGTGTGAAGCAAGTGAATGCAACCACAGAAAAAGTGCATGAATGACTATGTGTTGTTTTCTGGCAGAGGCCCTCAGTTCCCAGAATTGTCAGAGCACGAAAGAAGCATTTGGTCAGAGTTATTTTAAATAACTAAAACTGAACTCACTAGACTAAACTGAAACAAAATAGAATTACAGGTAAAATTAACATAGCTTTGGTTTTGCATCCCGCCTGGAAGCGAGCAGGTCAGGACATGATGTCATGAATTATCCATCAAGTGACATAACTAAACTCATCGATGAGGTCCAGCAGGGAACCATCTATGACACACTAGATGTCTGGAAGTAAGGGAAGATATTTAATACAAAACTGCCCCAGCAGCTTAAGATTTAGTCAGTGCTCATGTATCCCAGGATTTTGTTGAATGTACTTTCTCTGTGTGCTGCTGTCATCTGGTCTGACAAATGAGGATACAACCTCTCAAGCAATATGTTTTCCTTAAAATTAATAAGAAATTACTGAACTGAAGTGTGACGGGGTTTGGGTGGAATAATAAAGAAATAATGGCAAGTCTGGTTGTTGTTGTCGGTGGGCCTTTATTATGAGTCCCCACACTCTATACAGGTGATCCATAATCCATAATCCATAATCCGTAATCCAGTCCGTGGCAAAATAAATATAATAAACAAAAATAAACGTTTGGCGGGAACTCTTCCGGGACTCGTGACGATGACGTCACTTCCTACTTCCCGTTATACTGCCGCTCGGGTAGGCAGGCGGACGCAGCAACACGCGGACATAAAAAGGTAAGTGGCGTCGAACTTAGCAGGACAACGTGTGCACCCCTTAATCCTGTTGCAATATTGTTAGACGTTTATTTTACCATTTTATTGCCGTGTTGATGGTTTAGCCAGCTCTCTGTAACGGTGCTCTGTCACATGAAGATATGTAGAGGGAGTGGTGGTGCTTTTGTGTGTCTTCGTGTTCATATGTGTTTTGCAGACTCACTTGATTTCCCCTCAACTCGTAATTATTTTTCTAGACTGGTCGTTAAACATGCTACCTCTTAGCAAAGACTGTTGTCTTTAAAAATTAAATAGAAATGTTTCCTTGTGTCATTGGACAGCATACATACATACATCTTGCTGACGTTGGCAAGATGTAAAAAGTTTTATCAGCAAGATGTCGCATGGAGAATGTTTGCTCATTGGGAAGATATGGCCCAGATGTCGGCCCATGATCAAAGAATATCATGGGCCAATTTTCAATAGTACTTGAACGACAAAAGTCTGTAACTCCAAAGGCTGAGCAACAGTACACCAAACAGAGGATAGTGGGTTTGATTCCAGGCCTTGCAGTTGCATCTTGCTTTTGTAAAATGTTATAGTTTATGTTTACATCGGCCCTCTACTTTTGGATGGGTTTTATTCATTTCATTTTATTCACTGTGAACTTCCCATTGGGATTAATAAAGTATCTATCCGCCTTCAGGGCCCTAACTTTATTACAGCCACACATTATATTCGAAGGACCAACTTACCGGACACAGTGATGCTTTATGTTTATTTTCAACCTGTTCCCATGTCCTTGACACCCCCGAGGGATTGCATCTGGGGAAGATGACTTAAAGACTAATTGTCATACATTCTATTAATCTGCACAACGCATTGATTTCATGAGATTCACAGCTGTGATCAGTACGCATTTACGCTGTCTGTTATGCATCGCCAGATAAGCGGCTTCTGGCAGCGACAACAGTGTTAGACTTCTCGTGTAAGTTGTCTTTTTCTTCTTTGTATTTTATCAGTATGAGTCGCTGTTCCGTGGCTGTGAAGTACGGCGCTCTCTCTTTCCCTCCTATGACACTCATGCCTCATGACATGGCGCTCATGATGATTGGTCTGCCACTTTGGAACTTGCGTATTCACGAGTCTTGATAAGATAACTGTTGGAATAAACGTATATAAGTTATCTCATATTTACTCTTCATCATATTTACCCTTCATCATATCTACTCTTCATATTTTTAAGTTGTACTAATGCTTGCAAAGAGCTTGTTATGTGGCAGCTGTTCGTTGGGCTATCTTCGCTAGACAGGAATCGCACTCTAACCGTCAAAGAACTGTCAAAGGAACAAGGACCATACCTTGACCACAGCGGAGCGAAGCAGACGAGTCGGAGCGGGTCAAGGAGAGGACAACCTGTGCTTGGAAGATATTGCACTGTATAACCGTTTTGCATTGATTACGTTGCTGCTGCCTTTCCGTTCATGTAAACTAGGGACAGCCCTAAGGATATAAAAAGAGAGGGTACGGCAGAAAATGCTTCAGAACCGTTGGAGATTGTAACTGAGCATTTCTCTGTCCGTTCTCCTCGCGAGTAAAAAGAATTCTAACTCTCTTGTCTTTCTTTCCTTGTTGTTATATGAATGTTTTAGGTGCTTAAACCTGACAATATGTGCATGTGAGCTGTCACAAACAGTTCAATCAAAATGTACCAGAATTAGATTTTGTCGAACAAAAACGGTACTTTACAAACAGCCTACATTCCCAAATTTAATTTAGGTTGGGTACAAAACCAGAAAAAAATGAATCATTCAAAACATGCAGGTCAGCTATCACAGACAGCGATAGAACAACTTCCAGCCTTGTTCAACACTTGCACAAAGAACCATAGTTTGTGCTCTCATGCTGAACTGTCTATAATTTACATTTAAAACTTATAATTGCACCATTGTTAAAAGGACTTGAAATTTGAAGTTTCTGACTTGTGACATGGCTCAAAACTTCTCCCAAGGCTTCACTGTGTTGACTTGGACTTGACTGTGTTGATGGGAGTACAGCTCTATTGACACTGATCTATTTTGAACTATCTTGTGATTACCTCGTGACAGTTAAAATTCTTATCAAGAATGTTTATTTTAACACGAGCCAGTCAAATGATCTAACTAATCAAACACGTTATTATCCCTCTTTTATATGCGTTCCATTAGTATGGGGAAGCTAGAACTTCCAAGTCCAAAGTTTCACCTAAAACAAATTTCTCGAGGTTAGTCCTAGCCTTGCTGTTATTGGATTCATGTCATATTTTCTTTCCTTCCACGTCCTGTGTTTGAGTTTGGTTTAAATCAGCTGTACTAATAAAGTTATTTGTTTTCTCTCTGGTTCATAGTTTATTTTGTAATAGAAGCCGGTGATGACATAATAGTTACAACGGTTGTAACAGACAATTACACTTCTCAACCAGAGAGGGTGCTATAGAACACAGTCGTATATGGTGCTGCTTTAATAGGTAATTTATTATATTGTACTTCAATAAAAAAAATGAAGACCTCCTAAGCATAATGCAAATATAAATGCCCATAATGAATTTGGATTTAGCAAATACCTATAATCCATTTTATTTTAAAGGATGAATGCAAAAAGTAGAAATTGAAAGCATTAAATCCACGATAGTTTAATTGATTAACCATTACATTATTAGTCTTCATTTTCAAACTGAAGACTCGTTTTTTTAACTGTAGACCTTTTTTGGCCTGCGAGATGACGCAATCACGTTTACTCACGTTCACAGAGACCAGACCAGTCCTCCAAAGTGGTTTATGTTCAGTAGAAACCAAAACCTGGTGTCCTGAAAAGGGAAAGGGGGGCTTATGCTCCACCTGGTCCAAAGCCAAACTTGCTGTATCTCACTTGATAATATAAACGGCATGTTTCACCAGCACTTCCGATACAACCGGAAGTCCTCAGAGTGAATAATCTCCGTATTCTCTGGAAAACCGTTGGCTCGTTTTTTAATCCTATTTCAGGACCACGGACAGCACCACCTCTGTTTACCAGTAGACGTGAGGTTTAAAAGTGCTACTTTAACACTTAAATATATATAACTTTGATATTACTAAAGTAGAACGTAAGTGTATATACATTTATAATATATCTTTAGCTTTATTTGAGCTGGAAAATAACTCAAACTCTGCTTGATGGGTCTTAAAAAATAACCAAGACTATTTCATAACATATAATTGTCTCTCGTGGCAGGTTTATGGGCTGATGTCACGAGTGGAGGAGCATAGGTAAATCTATCACATGATCTCTGCGGAGCAGCAGCAGCAGGACTCCATGTAAACACACCGCGCACGGCTTTGTTTCACGCGCACACACGAGCGGACGCGGCCACGGTTCGTCTCCCTCTAGTCATGCCATGGATACTTTGTGGCAATACCAGTTCCGAATCATCCTCCTGGGAGACTCCACGGTGGGGAAGTCGTCGCTTCTGAAGCGCTTCACGGACGGGATCTACAGCGATGTGGCGGATCCGACGGTCGGGGTGGATTTCTACGCCCGCTCCCTCGACATTGAGCCCGGGGTTAAAATAAAGCTGCAGCTCTGGGACACGGCCGGCCAGGAGAGATTCAGGTATGTGGGTGCTGTAGCTGCTTTATGTAGTTAAAAGAGCTCTGAAATACACACACACACCCACACACACATATATGTATATATCTATATATTTTATATTAGATAACAAAGAGGCCTTTGATGGCGTGGTTACATACGACATATGTAAATTAAATGGGGGACATTTTCTGTCTCTGGGATCCAGTGCTGTGGGTGAGTATAGACGGTCAGGATGAGATTATATGATGCTCTGGCCTGTGGAACAACAGATCATATCATTCACGGATGATGAACAGCCTCCTCATATTTAGGCCTCACATTCTGACTCCTCTGTCTCCAAGGCAACAGAGATGACAAGTAAATCCAAGTCTCCGTTTTTAAATAATGTATTCCTTTCATTTCCCCTTCATCCGTCCTGTTGCTTGTCCTGTTTTTTCATGGGTCTCTGCTGTCAGAATTGTTTTCTTTGAAAGGACTCATGTTTTTAGAAGCACCTCAGCTTTCTGATCTGCTTTTCCTTTTGAAGCACGAGCTTCTGAGGGTGTTTTCCTTCAGGCTTTACCACTTAAGGCTTTCACTTCCACTTAGCAGGTGTGGCTTTGGGAAATATTTGTGAAATCAGTCAGTTATTAGACCACCATGTGCAGGGATTAGGACCTGTATGCTACATGACCTATATGCCTACTTGTGCATAAAATGGAAACCTTTGCTGCCATTCAGGAGAGAAAATAAACTGGATATTTATTGTCACCAATACACAGTGACGCATCAACCCAAATCCAATCATTTCAATGCAAATGTAGAAATATATACACACATATGCATATTTTAACCAACAGTGAACAATAATACAGCATTAAGTGATTTGGGAGACCGTTGGTCTCCTTTTGCACCTGTTAGTACCATAACTTCTGCTGTCAGGTGCAAGATTTGCTTTTTTGTGTGTTTAAAAGCATGATAAAAGTCATATCATCATACTGGATCTTATTAGGCAAATAAGATCTTAAACAATATGTGTCAAACTCAAGGCCCGTGGGCCAAACCACTTCATTTTATCTGTTCCCATGAGAGCGCGCAAAGGCAATCATAAACTTCTAACTAGAACATTTTTGAGGAAACGTTTGATTCAGTTCTGACATCAAAAAGTGGAATGACTGAGGTGGAGAGCAGCTGGTTTATGTCAAAAAGTCATAATTTAACAAACATTTGAAAAATATACTTAACATATAACAAAAGTTTGTGATTTTAAGACAAAAAGTTGAAATTGTACACAATTTTCAGTTTTACCACTGTTATAATTATATGTCAAAGGTTGCAAAAGGTTAATATTTTCCAACAAAAGCACCCTGTAATTTTAGGTCAAACAGTCACAATTACATCACAGTTGTGATCATACAATAAAAAGTCTTGGTGGTTGAAAATTTTATTTTTTTCTTTTGATTTTACAACAACAACAAAAGAAGATTTCCGTCCAAAAGACTTAATCATATGAGAAAGGCTGCGATTTTTAGGACATTTGAGATTTTATGACAAAAATTCACTATTTTACAAAAACAAGAAAAGTAAAGAATAACTATATCTTTAATGGTAACCATGTTAAGTATGTGGTCCAGGATGAAATTGAATTTGAATTAATGAAATTGAAATTGGATTGACTCCCCGTCTTAGACTTGTCTTTCTTGTGACATTATTTTAAAATTGAATTAAAGGAATAATGTGGTCTATTCTTGTTTTTAGCTACAGCCAGGTGCTACTAATTATCAACCCTTAATGAACTGACCATCAGTAGGTCTTTTGGTAATTTAAGGGCCTGGCACATTAAAGATGTATATTAAGACAATGCTCAGCAGGAAAGACATAATCAATGTTCTTAGAGAAACAAAAGTACTGCACAGCAGTCTGGTCCGAGTTAAGAAACCAGTTCAATGCTTTAAAGCAGGAAATTATTAATTTCTAGTGTAACACATTCAAAACAGTTACCAGTTCTTCCTGGGAGTGGAAACTTTGCATCCACTTGGGGATGTCGCAGTTGTTGAATGTATTCCTCTGTATATCAGAGTATTCTGGAGACAAATATGAGGCCATCTGTCTGACAGTTGAAGCTTGACTGAAATTGGGTCATGCAATGGAACAATGATCAAGCACTCGAGCAAATCTACATCCGAATGGCAGAAGTAAAAGGGAAACAAGATCTCAGAATGGTCTAGTCAGTTGCAGACTTCAACCCAATTGTTATGCTGTGGTGCAACCGTAAGAGAGTCGTGCATAAGCAAATGAGACCCCCCTCCTTCTCAAAAAGAAAAAAAAAACTCAATAAGCTGAAGGAATGTTGGAAAGAAGAAGTATTTGCCTAACACTAATTCGCATTACGATAATGCAGTTATTATTGTTATTCCATACACATGACAAAATTAAAGGGGGACACTAACTTCTGGATTTGACTAAATTGTGAAATCCTTTTTTTTTTCTTTTGGAGGACGGAAATGTTTTGTAAGAAAAGATGTCTGTGTCCACGGCAACCAGGTTCAGTTGCAGTCTGCAGTTGGACGCAACCAGGCATGCGTGGTACATAAATGGACCTGTTATCCAGCCAGAACAGACAGGCCCCCAAAAGGCTGATAGTGCATTGCTATTGTATGTTGTGTCAGAGGTGTATAAGAGTGTAAGAGATTTCATTACAAGAAATAAATGAGAAATAAGAAAGTTATATCACAATAAATGCCACAAAGCACTTCTTTGTTTGCTCTGTTATCACTCCTGCAGCAAGCTAAGGGATCAAAAAGAGCAACAAATTTGAAGAGATCACTAATATCAATCTATCCCTCCAGCATGTTAAAAGTTAAAAGCTTGAGATAAAACTATGAAAACAAGCTAAAATTCAGCTGACCCGCACTTAAAAGTCACTATAATTGCTCTAGTCGCTACTGTGGCATGCTGTCAACGGTTTAAGACAATCTGAGAGCGTGATAGTCCATTAGAGGCTCATTAAATCAGTCCATCAGCTTGACACTAATGCAGTGAAACTGATAATGTAACAGGTTGTTCAAAACATGACAGGAACTCTGCATAGTTGTAGGTTATGGTCTTAAATTCATGTTGTGAACAGGGTAATAAGAGGCTTGCTTTTCTCTTCAACGTTGTCAATCACATCATCACAGGCCAGGATCCCCTCCTCCACCCAGGTCTTTGACTACGACCTCTTTCTCAATTGAGTTGTCCTCCTCATCTTGTTCATTTAGTCCATGGTTTAATGTGAAATTAAAGTGCAGTGTCCATGTTGTCACCCCAGCTAAGATTAGCAAAGTTGCTAGCTGAGGCATCAGCACTGCTGATAGTGCTGCTGCCTGAATAATTCTACTGTTTTTGCTCGTTTTTCACCCTTCACTTTGTTCTTTTTCTTGACTCATAAGGAACGTGCCTACCTACATTCTGAAAAATTCTGCTAACACATGCCCTGACAAACATAAAACCAGCCAAAACAACAAGAAAAATGTTGTCGTTTACTTGGTGGAACATCTGCCTAACATGTTAATTTCAAGTGTGGCTCGAGCATATCTGTGTTCATTCAAATGATCAGTTGTTCTAAAACCAGCCAGTTATCTAAAGCCTGATATCACCTCTTTCCAACTTGGGAGGTGAAGCAAAAGGGCTTATCTGAAATTTCCCTTGTCTGGAAAGTCACAGTTACACACACAGATACCAAGGAAAGGTAGAAATATTCCGCAAAGAACAGGAAATGTGTAAGTGCTAAGATACAGTCCTGTGTTTGTAAAGCTGTATGTGGCTCCAATCTACAATTATACTCTAAAAGATTCAAGATTCAAAGTTTATTGTTATGTTCTCAGTAGGAAACATGTTTTCCTGTACAGTGAGATTCTTTATTTGCTGTCCACAATGCAATACAAGCAATATAGTCTTCAAAAACAAAAATATAAACTAAAGAGAATTATAAATGTGCAGATAAAAACAGAGTTGCAAATAAACTATGTACATATTGTGCAAATTAGTTTGCAGTTATTAAGTATGTACATTTTTTCTGCAAATAGCTCTGCAATTTCATAGTTTCTGCTCCCAGGAAGATTTGCAACTGTTTGCAGTGCTTTATACTTGTAATTAATAAACAAATTAAAGCTGCAGCAGCGTTGAACGGACCCTTGCACCCGTTGCCACCGCCATGTACCACCACCTTCCAAGTTCTTCATTGCCTCCCTGTACCTTCCCTGCCCAGATGACTAAACAATGGACTGAGTAATACAAGAATGAGACTGTATAGAACCTCATTATATAACAGACTATGGAGTTCACACGGGACAAAGACACATTTGAAAGTGCATATTTTGGAGAGAAGAAAAGGATCACATGCCTGTACTCTTCACCAACAGGGACTGTTATGACGTTGTTTTAAATGTATACTCGTCACAAAATGTTAGGGATATTCTGGTTTTGGATGCAGGCACTGATCAAATACACTACGTGATGTGACCAAAATCATGTTCCTTTGGCCAGAAGGAGGCGCTACAGAGTTAATCTAAGATTGTCAAATACACGTGTTGAGAGTGGAAGCCTCATCAATCATATGAACTTTGAGGCAGATTGGAAAAGCGTGTGGAAGTTAAACTTTTTCCATTCATGAACAGACATTGCACTTTGTCGCACTCACATGGCGACGCCCTTTAAAAGAAAGTTGCCATTTTGACTGTCAGTCATCATCAGCATTTTAAAACACAAAATGGCAACTGCTGTTAAAATTTAACAACTGATTGACCAGGTTGGAGGTCTATCAGCTAATTTCAGGAAGGAGCAGGGATTTTTAAAACAGCCTTGCCATGTTTCATTTATTTCTCTGTCTGAATCTGTCTTTCATGATGCATCAAGGTGGCCACAATCAGTACTATAATCTACATTAAAACACAATATAATATGAAATGAATTTATCTTAAATGTTGAAATATGTCAGATGTGAATAAATCAAATAATAACATCACTTGTTCACCCTCTATCCCAGTTCACTGTGACAAAGGTTCTGTTTTAATACATTAACTGTCTCAGTCACCTCCATTCATTTACATTAGCGTCCCATGTAGCAACCTTCTCAATCATTAAGTTGAGCATGTTTATAAAAAAGTTCTTACATGTGTACTAAACTATTCAATCCTTCTTTACATTGTCTGTCACTGACCCTCAGAGGTCAAGTGTTAAGTAAAAAGTGAGGTTGCTATTTTAAACTTAAACTTGCCTTACAATTCTAGAAAAAATACAGCTGAATTTTGCTGTCTTAAGCTGTCTGCCAGTTTAACATTCTTCGTATTTCATTGATATTAAAGATGAACAAAAAAAATTCTCTCTTGTCTAAAGCCTAGTTTGTGCCTCTCCATATGCATCGATACGCGTACGCGCAGAGCCCTCTCCAACGTTGCAAACCCTCTCTCCCATGGGTGATGGATAATTCCCCAATTTTTGAACTACCTGTAAAAACAATGGAGACCCTATGGATAGAGCACGTCTGTGATTGGTCAGCTAACTACTCACTCCACCCCAGATAAATAAAATTGCAGTTTTTTTGTTCTTTTGGCAAGCTGTAACAAAAAAGACTTTACGCTTGTAAAAAATAATTAGGGTGTCCTGAGTCCAAGTCATGATTTGACTACATTAAACTATTACTAACTATTCAGACCCTTAATATACGTTACTGACACTTATGAGACATGTCATCGTTCAGACATCTCCAAAATTATCTTTATATGATCAGTTTTCTGATTAAACTGAACCTGTTTCAGCTTCATAAAGGAGAGAAGACAGAAAGAAACTGGTATGTTGAAGTAAAACTGCTGACCAGGTTTTGTTTACAGAGTCAGTTACCATGGTCACAGAGACCAGGTTTAGTTCAGAGATTCAGTTACCATGGTAACAGAGACCAGATTTAGTTCAGAGTCAGTTACCATGCTAACAGAGACCAGGTTTAGTTACCATGGTAACTGACTCTGAGTCAGTCAGTTTCTGAAACCAGATCAACTGAACCCTCTTTGTCAGGGTTCAGTTTCTGATACAAACCCCAGGTTTGTGTGTGGCGGGCTGAGGTAGATATACAATTCACAACAGTTTATTTTCCTCAGTCTATTTATTGTTTATTTATGTCATAATGTTTATGGTCATTGACCATAGACACCATGGATAGCAGGCTGGTCTCTGGAAAAAAAAAACGATACGCCGCCTATTGTCTTGGAGGTGAACTGCTTTGCAACGCTCACCAAGCAATGAGAAGTCTGAAAAGTTCATGTCTCCGTCAATACGACTGCATGTCTACGGAGTGATGGAGTCGGAGAAGTATAACGAGACCTCAAGACTAACACTGTGTATTTGATGGTGAAAGAAAATGAACCGAAATTCACCCATTTACTGAAGAATTCTGATAACAATCATGAATCATGCTAACATGCACATCTGTAATTGTGAGTCTAATTGAAAAATGAGGTTTAAAAAAATATGACTTTATTGTCCAAAACTTAAAATCATCTTTGTATGTGTACTGTTTGACTGCTCTGAATGTCCCACACAGGAATTAATGAGCTCAGGGAGTAGAGTGTTTTTGAGGATGTTGAACTTGATTGGAGAAAGGATGCCTGAAATATCATAATTGGATATTTAAAAAAAAATAAAAAAATGCAG
The DNA here is from genome assembly GCA_037176975.1 of Arrhamphus sclerolepis. Taxonomy (NCBI): domain Eukaryota; kingdom Metazoa; phylum Chordata; class Actinopteri; order Beloniformes; family Hemiramphidae; genus Arrhamphus; species Arrhamphus sclerolepis. Next base: position 8,049,972 of record JBAMYA010000003.1, read on the forward strand.
TGATCGACTTTTAAATATGTTGCAGTTTCTGAAATGTTTGCCCTGGTAAAAAGTG
>JBAMYA010000003.1:8050457-8089007 GCA_037176975.1 Arrhamphus sclerolepis
ACTCCACAGCTGACCCTAGTACGACTGGAGTAATCATTATTTACATAGACAAACTGAAAACGGTCAGATAAATATGATATATATATGTGAAAACAATTGCAGTCTTCACTCTGCATCAGATTTCTGATACATTCATTCTCGTATTACAACATTCACTAGAGTGGTAAATAGGAAAGTAAGGGTAGCTTGACTAATGTCAGGTCTACACTGCATGATTTTTACAGTTTTTAATTTAATTCAAGTCACATTGCACAACATTAAAACAGTAGATAATTAAGTTAAAGCATGTTAGACTGAACATACGTTGAATCATGCTACAACAGAAATAAAACTGTTTATTTCAGGATCTAAAGGCAGTATCATGACGTCATTAGCAGGTTACTGTTAACATGCTAATGTACCAATGTCTAAAGTTAGTGTTGTCGTAGTGGTGTTTGTATGATTTGAAAAGAAAATAAAGAAAAGGAAGTGTCTTTTTTCTTTATTTGAGTACCACATTTTTCTTCCCGTTTCTCTGTTGTATCTGGCGCTGTTGTTGCTAGGCTACTGTGCTGTATAGATGCTGATGTTTACGTTATCTCATGGTGGGTTCCTATTGGTTGGTTTGTTGACAGAGATGGTAGAGGCAGCGACAGGCCATCGCACTTTTGGACGATCACTGCTGATATCTGTCTCAGCCGTCTTTGGTTCTAGACGGTTCTATTGTTCATCTTTGCTCTTGTCTCATTGGTAAATCTTCCACCATTGTTTCTGAGCTACAATGGAACATTTTTAGCACCACTGACCATCTTTAGCCGACATCGTATAGCAAAAACCTGACCGTAAATACACTTGAGAAGGAATTTTGTATCTATTGTGAAGAGACATATTAAGTCACTATGTTGACAGTATGTTTCTAGCCAAGAAGTTACTAATAAAGTTAATTATCTCCTTTTTTCATGATACCAACACATGTGACTCAGAAACCAGTCTGTTTTATTGTTTAAACACACACCTCATCACTAGTTTTGCATGTTCAGCAGTCTGTGGTGCTTTTTAATGGTAATTGTTTATGATGTCACCTCTTGTCATGGCTACTAGTAGGGTTACATGATATTGGATATTTGTAGAAATACCAATATACTTGAAACAAATTGCTACTGCAATCCACTGATATAATTCACCTATGCTTGCGATGCAGTACTTAATACTGACAACATTAAATCATGATGCTCTCATCATAATGGTGATGGGACCAATGCAAACACATTCCCATTATTAAATAACAAAAACTGGCCCAACCCCAGCAGCATGTATATTGCAGCTTACTGCAATTTCCACGTACCGCTGGAATATACATCCCAGCGATGCCTCTTTGTGCTGGTGTGATCACAGTCATAGTTTCATGCCTCTGTTAAGATAGTTGAGAAGCGGCAGCTAGTAGCTTTTTTTTTTTTTTGCAGGAGTCTCGTTCTCTTATTAAATTTGTGCTGTTAAAGGAGTGTGTTTTGACTCTGTCTTGCATTACCGACATTGATTGCAAACAGCAACTTTGTGATCACTCTCTGACACTTTGAAAATCTCCACCCAGCAGACATCTTTGGTTTGTCTTGCTAACATTCATCATTGTAATGACCTATCTCTCTCTCTTATTTTAACTTTGCTGAGCTAGCGAGCTCATTGCATGTTCGGCAGAAAAAAAATGTACCGGCATGCAACCATCTGTGCTTTATGTAGCTGTTTCATTTTTTTTTTTGTCCTCGTCAGCAGATTCCGATGTCATGCAAATATCATTGTGCGTCCGTGGTTACTAGATTGGGGCACGAGTTGCATAGCATTGTTTTTATGCTGTACAGCTTCATAAATCCAAATCATTTCCATGTATCAAAAGTCCTGTTAAGGCCTTTACTTTTAGCATCTTTAGTTAGCATCATAACATTTGGTTTGCTCAGCCAAGAATGCTGTTTTTAAGGTTTGGATTCATTTAACTCTCAGCAACATTGGATATGACATACACTTGAGTCTTGTTGGTTTAAGATGGAGAATTGGAGCAAGCAAGTCCGACAGGACAAGAGGTGCAGTGCGTTATGTTCTCTGTAGTTTACTTTGCTTTCAAGCTCCGAAGCTTTTCATTGTAATGTTCCACCAAAGCTCTGGAGCTCATAAAATGGTATTTGGGCAACCCAGATACCATTTTAAACGCAAAAGTAGATCAGCCTATCATCAAAATGTTCTGTACATCAAAGATAAGTGTGTAATGTTTAGAGGGGGACTTCTCCTTTCAGGAAATTTATGCTGCAGTTCTGGAAGAATTTGTTCTCGGCACACAGATGTTGCAGACTGTGAATGGCAGGTGAGATTGATGGGTCATTGGTTGCAGATATTGCTGTGTGCTTCTTTTAGAAATGAGGTTTACATAGAGATGAGATATGCAGAAGCATGACTGTTCTGCAGTGATGGCTGCTCGTCCATTTAGTCCAGCACCGCTCTGTGTCAGATTCTGCCTCTGCTGCCATTACCTTCCAGATCTGTCACCGCCACTGACAGCAAACCATGAATAATCTTCATGAATATTCCTCTATGGCTTTCGCTGCCTAGCCGACGGTGTGTTTACACTCTATGGCTGAACCAATTGTCCAAGCTATTTCCTGGCTGTGAGACCTGTGGTTGGTGCTGTCACGCCTGATGACAAGTTGATGCCATTCGTGGGACTGGCAGCAAAGAGAAACTGTTGTTGGGTTATCTTTGCAGCGTAAGACAGACAGGCGGCAGATTCAGCAGAAGAGGTCAGGGTTCAGCTACGGAATAATTTTTGCAGTGCTGCTGTCAGCAAATGTCACTCTACATTGTGATGAAATCTGTGGCCAAACTGCAGGAATAGCATCCCTCTCACTTCCTTTTACAGTCTGCTGCTTCTTCGGGAACATGACTGCACGATGCCAAAAACGATTTCTTTTCAGCTCTCCTACCTCGTCTCCTTATCTCCCAGAGTCTTCCCTCGTGGACCCACATGTTTAGTCCCCCGTGTCATTAATGTAGAAAACCAGAGTGCTGATAAACTCAAGTTAGATTAACTGCCATACTCCAAACTCACTCTTCCTTGTAGCTTACTTTTCATATTAACAAAAAAAACTGATATGGAGACCCAGAGTGTGTAGGTCTCTAGGCAGCTGTAGATATTACTCTTTAAAAAATAGCTGTTTAAAGTTATCAAACCTGTGGGCCTCAGAGTGTCCCTGTGGCACGCAAGAGATATTAAAAGTTGAAGGGAAACTTGGAAGGGAAAAAGAAAAGTCAAATTATTCAATAAGAAGCATCACATGCCCCTCACTGGAGTGAACAAGGGCACTGCGGCAGTACCTGGCTGCCCCTGTCAAGCTTAGCAATGAGCCTCATGGGCGCAGCAGGGGAGGATTTGCAGCATGAGCGGCAACACCTGTGTGTCTTCCATCGCTGCGGGAAGCCTTTGTCACAACAGTCTTTAGGTCTGACGTCAGTGAGGTTGGGCCAGTGCCAGTTTTTGTGTTTCCATGTTGCTTTTAATGTTGTGTTGTGATGCTAAACATGAAGCGTCAGAGCCATGGGGTGCAGGCTGGGGAAGGCGGGGAAGCCATGAGTAATGGTGAAAGTGTGTTTCCTCAGCAGCTGACCTGTGGCTGGTAGTTCAATTTCCATATTACGGTGTATGCAGGAGGCAGTAATCAACCTTTTGGGCCCTGATCTGACATAAATTCATTATCAAAGACTTGGGGCTTTTACAAAGGCATTTAAAAAAAATTGTAAATCTGTCACATCTTGCTTATTTGCTGCCTGTGAGTGGATTGTGGGTTTTTACCAATATCAATGTGCTGCCTCAGGATCAGTGTGACGATCAATGTCAAAAATGCTGCCATCTTAGAAAAATGCACAGTCTTTCTCCAAAATCAAGCATGGTTTTGTAATGTTTCTTACAATTAAACCAAAGATTATCAAAGAGAAGTTGACATCAATCACAATATACACTGTTGGAATTGTTGATTTTATGAAGTAATTAGTATTGGGTCCTGGGTTAGCTTATGGCAAATGCATCAAACTCGTGGCCTGAGAGACAAGATTTCAATGCGACTGTCTGTTTGATTCAGTAATGACATCAAAAAGTGGAATAACATCATGTCAAAACTCACATTTTTCAAATGTACTTTCTTTATAAGAAAAAATTGTGATTGTAAGACAAAAAGGTGAGATTATAGAAAAAAGTTTAAAAATTTTTGACTTGCAATTTTACGTCAAAAAGTTCTAAAACAAAAATGATGTTTAAAAGTTGAAGTTGAAGAAAATTGTAATTTTAAGTTAAAAAGTCAATTTTTTGGACATTTGTTGTAAAAAAAAAAAAAAGTTTTAAAAGAAAATTAGTTTTTTTTTCCCAAAAAAGTTAACATTTGAAATTTGTGATTTTAGAAGAAAATTTTGGTTTTAGTACAAAAGTCAAAATTTTATGATAAACTCACAATTTCTTTTGAAATTTTATGAATTTTATGATTAAAATTTATGATAAAAGTTGCAGATTTTGTGAAATTTGGGATTTTATTCATAAAATCATTTTCCAGGAGCTAGCAGGAAACCTGACCACATAGCGAGTTGAGAAGATGAAGAGTAACCTGCCCTTTAACAGTAACCATGGTGATGATGCGGCCCAGGCTAAAATGGAGTTTGGCACATTTACTGATTTTATTGTATCTATGAATAGTTCAGAACTGCTAGCATCTTTATGAATGCTGAAACACGTGTAAATGTTGCTTTGCACACAGTAGATGCACAAATCATTCTGTTCAGGCACATGTTATGATAGAAATCACTTTTTCTGTGCATGACTGGAGTTGTTTGTGTGCTTGATCTTAATATGATAGAAAAAGTCTGTCACTTTGTTTGGAGCTGGTCTGTCAATCAATGTTTGACTGAAAACCAGCTGCTATGAACAGAGTTTATTTATTTCTGGAAGGTAACCCTTCCACCAGCAAGAGTTACCTTGGAAATGAGTCATGCAATGCAGATAATTTGGCGATGAGAAGAAGTAGTGGCATCTGCGCCAGCGTCTGCTGTGTTTGCTTTCCAAATGCCATATGCAGCAGCGGGGAACTCAGTGGGAAGGGGAAGGAGCTGATGGATCATGCCCTGAATGGGACTGAGCAGGCTTTAGTGTCTTTGCATTCACAGAAGAGCAGGTTTGCTAGCCAGGGATGATTTGAGGCATGTACATCTAAAATCCTCATTTTGTTTTATGAGATGTACCACTGCCGACGCCAGGGGTATGAAGTTGTGGTTTTTATAAGCTTGGCATTGCAGCAGGCCCTAAATCATTGATTCAATAAGCAGGACCCTCCAGCAGAGGGGCTGCATATTAAGTGGAGGCGGAGGAAAAGAAGCTGAGAGCAAAGTGAAGCAAGTGGGAGGAGAGAGGAGCATGTGGAGCGCAGGATGAGATATGAGAGATTATTGATTAAACTGGTGGAAGCAGTTTGGATGAAACAACTTGGAACTCAGGTGGCGGTTGGATTTCTGCCTGCGCCGCAATTCTCTGCGTCACGTTTAATTCTTCTCTCCCCCGTCTTATCAAGCGGGCCGTCCTGGGGTGAAAGCAATTTATGGGAGTTGTCTTGAGATTAGCCAGTGAACACTCGTCTGCCGGTGCCCTCTGAGCCAACACCTCTAATCTCAGCATCAATAGAGTGTGACCAGATGGCGCTGTGGCTGGGGTCACCGAACCCATACACAACAATGACAGGGCATGAACGGATGATGAGTCTGGCCCAGACACCGGAGGGATGATGACCTGAGCAGACATTAAAAACAGATCTACTTTGTTTGGCCTTGCATAAGAAGCTCTTAAAGCGCCAAAGTAAGCTCTTAAACACAGGCGTGTGTATGCTGACCTAGAAAAATGACATGAGAGAGGAGAAAGTTTGTCAACCTTTTTACTGGTGTTGGTGAGGAGAGAGAATTCTTAATCACAGACGGGGCACTGGTTGTCGTTGTCGGACACGGGTTATTTATAAAGTTAGACTAAAAGTTAAACTGATGTGAAGTCTTTGAGGGTGGCTTCCTCAGTGTAGCCCAGATGTTACTGCTGGGTTTATTCACGTATGGATGTTTTAGACTGATCAATTAATAAATTTGTTTGCTGAGATACTCCTTTTTTTTATTTGGGTATCACAACACAAGGTACATAACATTTACTGGCTTAAATCATGATTTCATTAACAACAAAATATCCACAAACTTTTCTTTTCTTTTCTTTACTTTCTTTGTTTTGAATAAAATCAGCATTTTAGACAAGCGCTCCAGAACGCCGGCCTTAATGTTCCAGAGAGCAACATTAAAAGCATCGACTTGAGCCAGCTCGTTTGTTAGCAAAACATCACAGCTGTCCACAGACACACAAACAGTCATATTAGATCCATCTCTATCGCTGACACTTCCTCTCAGATTTATTTCTCAGACTTGTGTCTCTGTTTGACCACAGACTTTGATCAGAACAGGATGACTGAACACCGCGATTGCGAATATTTCCTCCATTTTCCTGTAATGTGATGTCCGATCATAGATGGATACGAGCCGCTGTGGACCCACCCACACCGGTGATTTGATTGACTAGGCTCTTGCTGCAACCTGATTGGCTGATGCATGCATTGATGCATCAAAAGTAGACAACTTCTCACGCAATTCGTTAACAATTCATCAACGGATTACATCACCCTATTCAAAGTCTATGACGGACAGACGATGGACACAACACGTACGCAGGAATCCACAATTGTAGATTCACGTATCTTATGCTAGTAGCAGCTAGTACGAGCTGCATCCTGAGTTCACTGAAAAAAAAAAAGTGTAGTTTGGTTTGGGATAGGCTCCAGATAAGTGACCACATCTCAAATATGGATCCCCAAACAACATCCTGAAAGATGTCCCCTGACTCTAATTATTGTATCTATATTTCGACAGCAGTGAATAAAACTATTTTATCATCATTTCAAGTTTTGCACTGATGGAAAATTTAAGTGTTGGAAAATCGTTTAATCGTAGTGAGGGACACTGCAGGAAAAGCATCAGCAGCTTTCGTTTGTGCAGATTTACTTCTGGATTTCCTGCCTCTTTGCATCCAATCTAAATAATATACAGCATGCACAAAGCAATTACATCATTTTAGCTTGTCATCATGCTGGTTTCCTATGTGAAAGCAGGGGCTAAAGTGATCTTGATATGTTTGATGCAAAAAAAATGCAAATGTAGAACAATGCATGACATGTTTATTACTGTCATTCTCGCGGCATGTTTAATGCATAAATGGCTTGTGGCTAAATCTGTGCAGCCACGCCCACGCCGCTCTGCTGCGAGTCCCAGACATCTCTAATTATATGCAGGGAAAAGTAGGCTATGCATTGTTTTCATATCTCCACTTCAGCCTCCTCTACCCTCATTACTCCCTCATCAACCACTCACCAACTCTGTCACCCACTTTTAGCTGGGACAGGGGACACGTCGTTAATTAAACCTGTCAATCACTGAGAGACAGGGGGACAGAATGGGGGAGGATGAGGAGGGAAGACAGACTTCCACGACATGTTTCACGTCGGTGCTTGCTTATGCTAATAGTGTCAGTCACGTCTTCATTTCAGATGCTGTGGCCAAGGACAGTAAGAACGAACGCTGCTTGAGATTTGTCCTTCAGCTGCACACATACGTGTACTCAGGGACGCTGGAGCAATTAACATCAGCCATAGATCAGGAGTCCTGTCAAATGTGACAGCTCTTTTTTTAATTCCATCTTGGCAGAAAATGACTTTGTTTGACTAACAAGGTCTGATGAACACTTGAACATGTGCAAAAGCCTCCTTTTGCTTCAGCATCCTTGCCATGCCTTGGCAAAGTCTCTGACCCCCATGTGGTGTCTGTGTTTAATTAAAAATCCTCTAAAGAGGGATTACAGTACAAGGCCGGGCAAATCTATAGTGGCAAGCAAGTGAGAGGAGAAATTGAACCACTAAAATGAGCTTTATTGTGGCCGGTTGGCCGAGCACAGGATGGGCGGTCCTCGGTTAGCGGCTGCTGTGCAGTGACGGCCGTTTTAAGTCTTAATTGGCGAGTATGTTTTGAAGTGGTTTTCAGTGGTCCTGAAACAAAACTTCACTTGAAGCTGTATAAAAAGGGGTTAGAGTTGGGACTGCTGAAACACACGCTTTGGTGAGGGTGATTGCGAACTTTTGGCATTTGGCCACCAACAGATGATACTAGAAAATCTCATCACGATGCTCCACATTTATCACAGTCATCAGTGTTATTGCAGTAATTAAAACTGTGTTGAAAACATACAAAAATTCCAATGCAAACTGAAATGATGACAAATAAAAATGTTTTGGTTTTTTTTGTTTGAAGAAAAATGTAGATACATAAAAACATAGAAAATATCTATTTTAAAGCACTGATTCACCATGGCAACAGCAGGTTAGCGTTAGCTCCTCCTACTCGTTCTTGAATTGGAGCTTTTGTTGTCATCATGTCTCTTTCTGCAGAAACGGCTGCTGGAGATGAGCGAAAAACTGCAGAATGAGTGAACGCATGATTTAAATATTTAAAGGCAGCTGAAATCCTGTCTGAAAACAAAATCAAAACTTTGAAGGAGTTGAAGATGAAGAAGAAAAGCATAATTCAGACAAGTAACTGAATCTTAACGATCGGTTGTGCTTCATTGTGGTATTGGGTTATTGATGAGGTCATGAAACTGAAAAAGATGGTAGATGTGACACTCGGACAAAATTCATCAGGGGTCTCCCAAATGCTAGTGACAGCTGGCTCGTCCACAGTAAATTATCTTTTCAGATCCTCATATTTTCCAACACAAATGCAACATCATGGTTCATATCTTCTCAAAATGATTGATTGTTTGATGGAGCTGAACCCATTTTAGCTTCATGAAGGGGAGGAGACAGAGGAACGAAACCTCCTCTCAATCAGGTTTAGTTCAAAGAGTCAATAACCATGGTAACAGACTGAGTCACTTCAGTTTCTGAAACTGAACCCTCTGTCTTGAGGGTGAGTTACCTCACTTTGTGAAACTTACAGCAGTTCTTATAAAAGACACATCGCACTTCCACCAAAGCCTGAGCACGTCTGCATCACCTTCATTAGGACAATGTAAGTTAGCAACACTGACCTGCGCTCAGGAAGACGCGCCTCCCAGCTGTCAATCCAAGTGTACAGCACTTGTCAGGGTTTGCTAGGTGGAGCTAGCCAGCGCCTAGTGGACAGTCGATGAACTGCAACAAAACTTTCTTTGTGGGTGAGCTTCAATCTGGAAGTGGGACTGTTGCTGGTTGGCTGCTCTGAGGGAGGCTCACTCAGAAAAGCGTTTATCACAGTGGTAACAGGCAGTTGCACTTCTTAACCATAGAGGCGCTAGAGAGCACAATCTTCAAAACTCAGTTTCCCAGAGTTCAACATACTGCAATGATGCTGCATCCTGTGATGCCAATCATATGAACGCCTTTTTTCTTTCCGTTATGTTGAAGACCAGATTAATGTGAAAATTCAAAATGAAAAGCACGAAAAGTCTGAGTGACATTTTTCACACTCACTGAAGAAACAAAATAAAACAAAAAATCTAAAAAGGAACTTTATCTTGGGTTGCCCCCTATTTGGGGTTGCTGTGTGGTCCGAATTACTGATTTGTAACTGGTTTTATGCCGGATTCCCTTACTGGTGCAGCTGGGAGTGGAACTCGGACCTCCAGCGTGGTGGACTGAGCTACCAGGGCGGCTTCATCTACACACCAACTCACTGCAGCTGTATGTGCTGCTGTATTTTCTCAGTCTTTGAGCCTAACGTACAGTGGAAAGCGCTGGCTCTGCGTACTGGACCTGACACCTGACTCAGGACTGACCTCTAACATTTATTGGTGCGGTACTACGGCCGGGGTCTCTGGGGGATTTTGGTGGTAGACTTTGCCAGAGGGCACCAGGGTTGTTTACGTTGCCCAAAGTTTCTGCAGCAGAAAGGGGGTTTAAAAAAAGATTCAGCAAATATGTCAGTGTATGGGGGGTGTGCGTCCTGACCTAGCCGTGGGCGTGAATGAAAATGTCCAGTAATTGGCTGATCCTGTTGCTGAGCTAATTTACTACAGGTGTTTGTTAGTTAGTGAGTCTGTAGAGGTCTGACAGAAAAACAACCCCCAACCCCCTCCAGATTATTTTAAGAAGCTGGCATTAGGTAATAATGATTAGCGAGGTAGCGGCCCTTTCTCTGTCACTGACTTTGACAGCTGGTCTTAATGATGTTGACATTTAAAATCTGCTTGGGAGAAAATGTTGTTCTCTCTTGATGTTATGAAAAACAAAATCACTGGCATGTGAAATCTGCATGGTGGAGGAGGAGGAGGGTAAGTGTTTGTAGCAGGAACTGGGAGGAGGGCACACGTTTTTTCTAGTTGATTAAGCATCTCAAATAATTCATGGTGAAGTCGGGGCAGACGACCGAGGGCGAAAGGGAAGCTAAACTTTTCGCAGGAAGGCCTTTCAGATTCGCTGCCGCTGGACTGATGCGGCTGGGGGGCGGTGGGGGTTTTGTTCTGAGCTCGGTTTCAGGGGTGCGAGCCCATTCACAGGCAAGGCTGGAGGCTCTTGGATTTATTCCGACCCAGTGGGTCACTGCGGCGGCGCTGGCGGACTGTGCCGGAGGATTTAAAACTCTCATTCAACCGCACAGCGGCACGCTACTCACAGACCAAAATGAAAGCAGGGAAGCAAATCGGCATACTCTCATTATCACAGTCTGCAGGAGACTGAAACGTGGGGTGGACAAGGAGAGATTGCTGTAAAAGAACTTAATAATACAGGGCGATTAAAGAGGGAAAAGAAGGAGTCTGATGGAAAAAAAAATGTGAGTTTTGGAGAAATGAGTAACGGAAATGAGGGAGGAATGAAGATGAGAAGATGGGGCTACTCAATCACTGTGTGAAGGATAGAGAGTTTGTTGTGGACTGTTTGAACACAGCAGAGCCCCTGTCTGCAGCTGCACACAAACACACCACACACTGAAGCCAGGCGTCTCATTAATGTGCACAGTGGCACAAGGACGATTTTAGAGATGGGTGCATCCTGGTAAGAACTGCTCATCTGTCATGATAGCGCAGGATTTACATCAAACTTGTCTTCTAGTCAGATCGGTTTACAGACACTTTAGGATCTGAGTGACATAATTACCCCTGTGGAAAGAGAAAGAGAGAGATTTCTGGGTTCTTCTGCCCCTCTGCTGTCTCGGGCCTCTTCTAAGAGTTTGCTCGAGAGTCTCACCAGGTGCGATACACAAACAGCAGTTTGTGTAAAAGCAGGAGCCGTCTGATCCAGTTCGTAGATCCACATTTAGCACCTGAATATCCTCAGGTTGTCCTGTCTCGTGTGACTTTCAGTCTCTGAGATAGTTGTGGAGCAGTTTTCTTTTGAGCTTTGCTTCAGGTCATTGATGCTTTTTGCCATTTGCTGCAATCACAGATCTCTAAAGTTCGCTCCACACTGTACCATTTTTACAGTCGTAACGGATTAATTCAAGTCACGTTGCACAGCCCGAAAATGGTAAATAATTAATTTGCAGCGTGTGTGCGATTGAACATACGGTGAATCGTGTCCGCGCCAGAAATAAAACCGTGTATTTCAAAATCTTACAGTGGGAACCCAGCATCAAAGTCAGGCCAGCCATTCCCATTTACTTTGTAAAAATTCTCTCTTTCCACTGAAAATCATCCAGGCGTTTCCACTGGTACAGAATGTACCAAACCAGCTGTAAAAGCGGTGGGCTTGATGGCTTATTCAGAAGCACCCAAGAACCACCCACGATTGGTCTGATTGGTTGTTTGCCAATACAGTGGCGTCGACAATTTCTTCTGTGCCCGGTGGTACTGGACTCTGCAAGTTACAGCTGAATCCAGTGGAACCAGAATAAGTCTTTGTATCCAAGAGGTAATTAATTAGTATGGCTCCCCGGGTTATCTTACAGTAGGACGAAGGAACTTCATCAGTTTTCTTAATTTAAGCCCCTGTAGGTGTGGAGCTTTAGTCACTTTTACAACTCTCCACTTTTCTTTTCCATCATTACTTTCTTGAGTCTCTTAGTTGCCTTCGCTATCATATCCAGTCTAACTTTGTGAAGCAGTTTCATCATGGTAGCATTAAGTGATTGATGAGTCACAAGAGACGACTGGCAGAGGAGTTCAAGGTTACTTTGGCTGGTTTTTGCCAGTTGTAGAGTTGGCGGACAGCAAGAGCTTGACAACACTGAAATTAAAAAAACAAAATCCTTTGTGCTGATTTCAGGTGGGTTGAGGTGAAATCTGTGAACAGCGTTTTCACTGTAGAACGTTGAACTCTGTCCAGATTGATGTGCAGCACTAGTTGCTTAAGCCAATACTTACGTTTGTCTGAAGTTGTCTAATGCTAATACCCTCTATGATCTTATTAATTTTATGATGTTTTTACACCCACAAAAACAAGAGTACTAACTTTTGCATCGTAAACCAACTGTAAGACATCAGACAAAGGCTGAAACTATCAAATATTTTTGTAATTGAGTATTCTGTCTATTCCTTACTCGACTGATTGAGTAATCAGATAAATCATACTTTTGTGTTTTTAAACAACGACATCATGTACAAGATAATGAGTCTTAGAGTAACGTGCAAGAAGGAGAGAGATGGAGGATTTGTCTTAGTGCATGTGTATGCAATGCATGTGCAATTCTTTAAAAGAGCAAATGGTGGCTACAAAGCAAGAATGTGGGTGAATCATGAATTACATGAGAGATTTTGGTGCATTTGCTCTCTTGCTGCTTATCATAATTCGACACTACAAATAATTACAAATACTGTATGTTCTAACACGTGCTAGTGTTCATATCATATCAACTATAAAAATATGTTACCTTGTAGAGCAGAACAGCTGATGGTCCAGTGAGAGAATATTTCCTAAGGCAAAGGTCCAGAACATCATCATGACTAAGTTATGCTGTGGTTCAGTGTGATCTATACTGAAGTGGTCTGCAGTTGGATCAACGTCTGCATGACATCTGACTGTCAAATCAAATAAAGGTTTACCACTCACACTGAACATTAAATCATACAATTAAGATTTGAACTTGAAAATAAACATGCAATAAATAAAATGCTGTTTTTCTTTTAAACATTATGCATCTTAAAAATGGATGCAAAAGTAATTTGAGAACAAATAAAATAAACTGAAGCAACAGCTTGAATATTCCAGTGAGAGAACTGAGCTGGAGCTTGTCCTGCAAGGATTTTAGACCTGGGCTGGAAGGGTGTCATGGTCCTCCATGTGGCCAGATGCTGGGCTTCTCCAGATGTAGCTGATTGATCTTGAATTGACCCTGATGGCCTCTGGCTCCAAATGGTCTCAGAGACGACTTTCCCAGGTCTAAGTGGTTATATACAGTACATGTTGACCATGTTTGTCTCCACATACACTTGTGAGGCATGATCGTATGGTTCCAGGATCCAGGATGGTTCCAATGAGGACCTGTAGATGTGTCTGAGAATGACATTGACGCCCTTCCAGCCCAGGTTTAAAATCCTTGCAGGACAAGCTCCAGCTCAGTTCAGAGTGAGAAAAGAAGGAAAGAGAGAGAGTGTGAAACTGTTCTGTGCTCAATGGTTTTCCCTTATTTGATTTGACAGTCAGATGTTGATTCCATGCAGACATTGATCCAACTACAGACTACTTCAGTCTAGATCACACTAAATCACATGAAGGAGTCCATTCTGGGTTAAAAAGCTCTGTTTTCACTCTCCACTTTTCTCTTCTTGGAGAGTGTCACAAGTACTTACGTTTCTCTGCCCGTCTCACGTTTTTTTTTCCGCCTTTAGCTCACTTGCTTCTCGGTCTTTTCTGCCTATTCTTTTGCTGTCTCCCGCTCACTAGCTCAGAGCCGTAATGTTATTTGACTGGCTGCATAATATCACGTGGGATGACCTAAGTCACATCTGATTGGTTGGTTGGTTTCCTGGTCAGCTGAACCAGTAAAGCCGAAGAAGCTGGTGAAAACAGAAGCGTCCCAACAAAGGTTAAAGGTACACTGTGTAAGATTTTCTCCCATCCAGCGGTGAGGTCGTGTACTCCAACCATTCTTTATCCCGCTTCTTTCCATCTACGGTAGCCGAGAAATGTCATTGGTCTGGGAAACAGAGAAGCCGTCGACCAGCACAACTTCTAGTAGTATTCTCTCAGTTGATGAAGTTAGTTTTGTGAAAAAGTTGATTTCATTTAGTAATTTAGATCGAAAAATGTCATACATGTCCATTACAAGACAACTTATAAAGTTGTCTTTTTGGATTTTTAGATTGATTACTTCAACGCTAATATCAGCAACAACAACTGAAAATGAAGACGAGCTAACCTAGCGATATAGCGACTGATCTACATAGCCACTATATTCATAGTATGGGTAGAGGCTCACGGAGCTCTGGAGGCGGCGGGTTAACCGAGGTCGGCAAAAGACGAGCGCGGGTACCCGGCAAGAACTCCCCGCGGACCCACATGGCAGCCCCGCTCCAATCCCCCATTGAGGGCAGCCCACCACCGCCAGAGACCATCAGCCAGAGCGCAGCCAGAGTTAATAGGAGAGACTCACGTGAGGCCTTGATGGAGATGGGGCCCCCCTCCAACCCGACCAGGGTCGGGAAGGAATGAGGGACCGGAGGGAGAGCGCTGGGAAGTAAAAGGGTGCCGGCCCTGCACGGGCCCAAGTGCCACAACCTGGCGTCCCGACCGGTCTGCGGTAACTCTCAAAACAAAACAGCAAGTGCTTCTTCTAATACCACATTGCTTTGACGGGGAAATGTTCTTTCTAGAGTCTGACATCCATTTTAGAAGAATCCGAAGGAAAGGGAGAGAGAGAAGCTGTATTTTCCTGAATGTTCCCTGCTGTGGACTGTAGTTCCAAGATGGTGGCGCAACATGGTCATCACCATTGAATACGCAAATGCAATGTATATATAAATGGAAAATTCAAGACCTACCAGAACACTGTGATTTTTTGATGGAAGTAATTACTACGGTCATACTTTTGAATGAAACAGTCCATTGTTGTTAATAGACAACCTGTAATATTACACAGTGTCCCTTTAAAACCATTAATTAACTGGTTATGGGTTTGGGTCCGCATAGCACGGTGTCTGGGTCTGGATGTGGACTGTCCACCAGTTAGTGACCCCCAGTTAGTGACATATTCTGCCTGTTACGTACATCGGCGTCTACTTTTTTCGCCATTGCCGATAGAGATCGAAATAAATCACGCCACCTTAAATCTTTGAAATGCACGTCAGTTATTCCAATGATACGGCTGCACAGGAATCTACTAAGCGGGAGTGATACGATTGCAGAGACATTTAAAACAGACCGACTTTGGTGACATGAATTAAATGAATACTCGAGGCAAAACAATGACCTTGAATATCTTTTGTAATCAAATTATTTGAGTTATTCGAATAATCGTTTCAGCCCTACATCAGACATGAACTGACATCTCCGTCTCTGTAAACCGTATTTTGTTCATTCACAACACATCTTTGTGTTTGCTGATGAGCGCAGCAGCTTTTCTGGGGCTTCCTGCTAAAAGTAGCACATTGTACAAACAGCCAGCCCATGCTGTTACCTGACGGCTGTTTCAGTGCTGCTGCTGATGAATGCACAAACTCTGAGACTCTGTCCTGAAGCGGAATGTTTCCCAGGACTACAGTCTGACCTTGGAGTGAAGGTGAAGAAAATTGACAAATCCAGACTGATAGATTATCTGTCGGCCTGACTTCTGATTTTTAAGCAGTGGCTGCAGTGAAGAGCAGCGTATCGCACCTCCCAGGCTTTATATAATAGATTATGATATGATATCAGTTCATTTTCTCCCCATCAGTCTACTTCATAATGGCAAAGAAAAAGAAATAAAGTTTGAAGGTTTTATAAATTCAGTAAAAATGCATAATTGAATATTTTCATCCATCTGCTGTCTACTATCCAGATAGATAGATAGGCAGGTAGGTAGATAGGTAGATAGAGGATACAGGACAGATGAAAATCACAAGTTTAAAGACTCAGGCAGGAATGTAGTACGTGTGATCACCTCTCACTAATGTACACTAATACTACAAATGGCTGGTATGGGGTCCAACGGGCCCCGTTGACCCCTGTGATCCTGATGTAGGACTAACCGGGTGAAGATGATGGATGGATGTTCATTCCTTCATACCTTTTGTTGCATGTATGGTTTCAAATCAAATATACCTTCTTAAATCAGTTCAACTCGCTGGAACTTTCTGGTCCTTTTCAGTGTTTTTTTATCTTTTTAACTCAGCCTGTGTACGATTGTTCTGCGGAACATTTCCCACCACGCCACTGCGTTTGCTGCGTTTGCTGCGTTCCTTATTCTCCAGTCTCCAGACCTTCCTGTGCGGAGCAAAGTGGAATGGGCTTGATTACTGCAGCAAGCAACAAGTGGACCTGATTGTAAAGAGCCTGGGCTCTGAATAAGAAACCTACATAATCGGTAAAGTTTCATGTTCTGTGCCACTGATTGCCAAGTTCCTGTGTTCTTGATGAAATGAAAGATAATTACAGCCCTGCTCTGACAGATAATAGGCTTCATTTTGTTGGGCGGTGAGCAGAAAATGAGATCATTGGTCCTATTTTGTCCCAAAATGGTAGCGTTTTTGTGTTTCTAAAAACCCTTTAAGGTTTCTCTAACAATCATTTATACTTCATTAGCAAACCATTGATATTTTTATCAGTACTTCTATTGAATGAGGACTCGCAGGCCAGCTTCAAGGCAGCTTGAAATTGGCATATCATTCTTTTTGAAAAATTCATTACTTTGTTTCTCAACAATTCCTAGACAATTGACTAATTATATCCATTCTCGAGAGGATGGAGGAATGTATTGTAAAACCCAGCAGTCGGCAACGCCGTCACAGCGCCGGTGTGTGAGTTTATTCGAAGTAATGGCAGGTTTATGCGGGTGGTTATAGCTCCAGTCTCCCCTCTCCTTCCCTCTGATGTTCCTGTAAAGTTGAATGAATATCTTTAGAGATGGGTCTCCTCTGAGGAGCCGACTCCTCCGCGGGGGACCGGGTTTATTTGTAGAAGCAATCTGTCTACTTGAAGACCGTGTCTCTAGAGTGTCTTAACTCTCGTTTCTTCTTTTTCTGCCAAAATGAAAGAAGACACAGATCGCTGTCTGCCCGTTATCCTCAGGGTTTTAGTCTCTCTCTTCTTTACTGAGACTTAGGATGTGTGTACAAATGGCTGTTCTGGCTCGTCTGCAGCTGGTGACCGAGGTGACTTTCGGATAAGAAGGAAAACGATTCAGATATTTGGTGGTAGGTGGTTATTATAATCACAGAACCTGCGAGATCCTTGACTGTCTGGAAACCCAATCGTATGGTTATACTAAAATATTCCATATGTTTTTCTGCTGCTCATTAGTTTTAATCTTCTTCAGAAAGCTGATGGTTTTGAGTTTGTGTTGGCTGATGTTTTCTCTGCCATTTGCACTTTACAGGCCTCGTCTGCTCAGGATTGTCTCAATAAAGGCAGACAAGGGCCTCGAGATCTTTCAACATTGTTATCAGCAGATCAGCATGACACATGTATTTATCAGTCCATGTTAGCCAAGTCCATGTTAGCCAAGTCCATGTTAGCCAAGACATTAACATGCTCCAATGATAAAAGTATGTTTAAAATGCAGACAGGATGACTCTGCAACTAATGACTTAGTTTGATAATTTAATGATCTGATGCTCTTTGCCTTCTTTCTTTTACAGCAGGGGTTTCATGCTCATTTCCACCGAGGGCTACATCAGCATTATGGAGGGCCAGGTGTGTGTACGTGTGTGTGTTTTGGGGGTAAAATTATGAGTTAAGGTCATAAAATTGTTAGGTTTGTATTTTGGTGAAAATTTGCTTTGATGGTAAAAAAAAAATGTTTGTAATCCTGAATTTGTTTTTACATAATATCACTTGTTCTAAATTGCAACTTTAACAAAACCTTTTGTTTTAAATTTGCAGACATTGCAAAATCATTTGCAATCTTTTTAAATTAACACTAAAATGTTTTTCTGAAAAATATCAACTCTTACAAAATTTAAAGTTTTTAATTTAAAATCAATTAATTTAAACATTTCTTTTTTAGTAAAATTGCAGATGTAGCAATATCACAATTTTTTTAAATTTTGTTAAAATAAAATGTTCAACTTTTTGTTGGAAATCATAATGTTTGTAGAATTGTATGTTTTGATTGTAAAAGTCTGTTTAATCTAAAACTGATTTTTTTTTTTAAATCTTCATACTGTAATTTATTTTGTTGTAAAAGACTTTTGCAAAATTGTGAAGACAATCATGCAGCCTCCAAGACCTGACGGCCATATAAAATGATGAGGTGCAGATTTACAGATTTATGTGCAATTGTGACCAAATAGTTCTGTCTTTATATTATTTCAGAGCATGTTCCTTATTTAAAGGCCTGAGGCTGCATTTAAGGAAAACGTGTGAAAACCTGTGGTTGTTTCTGGAAAGAAACACGAAGAAGGAAATTCTTCTGAAGAGACAGATCGATACTGCTGATCATATAAGTTCAGGCCAGTTTCGTTTTATTCTCTCCATACAACTAGACGTAGCAGTTTGAAAATAATCAATGACACACACATTTTCCTAAACATTAAGCACATCTTAGATTTAAAGTCCTTAAATAAAACATGCGTCAGTGCCACATAAACAACAAAAACTGTGTCTGCAAATATACCTGCCAGTTCTTCGGCAATAAAAGATCAATAATTGTCCAGTCTTCTTCAAAGAATAATTTATCTTAACATAAGAGAAAGATAGTCCTCTTTCAAACGATCATATTTTGATATCAGCTTTTCTGTATGATTAAACCAAGTTAAAGCAAAATTGGCCTAAGCACAAAACAGCAGAGGAAAATTTGGGCATCTGTTAAGGTTTTTCATAAACTTACCATTTCTACTATTCTTTATTTTATTTTATGTTTTCAAGTAACTGGCCCCTGCTCTGCATAACAGCAGAAGACTGACATGATGACAGTAAAAACATGCTGTCCATTAATGTTTACTGGCTTTTCAAAATCATTTTAAAAAAATGTAAAAAAAAAAAAAAAAAAAAAGATGACCACCCTGCAGTAACACTACAGTTTTGTGTGAAGCCACTAAACTTTACAATCTTTCCTGAATGTTCCTGACATGCATATGCCACACCACTAAACAAACAATCAAACTTTCCTCTAAGCTGAGCGCTCGTGCCCATGTATGATTTCATTGGCTACCTGTGGGCTGTGTAGCTGAAATTTGATTGGCTGGTGCTCATGCTGATGCATGAAAAGCTTTCTCAAATTCTCAGATTTGTTTATGTAGCTGTTTTCTTGATATGTAACAGTTTTGATTCAGCTGCCATCTGAGTATTCAAGAAATTCCAAAGACTTTTTAAAAATGTTCCTTTCTTGTTTGAAACACCCCTTCCTCCCCAGAACAACCAACAAACTAATGTTTCCTTTTCACTGAAAACTAAAAGTGAGGAGGCAGGGAACAGGTTCAGTATGTGTTTTACTACTATTTATTTGTCTCCCAGAAAAATATGTCAAAGTCTCTTAAAGAATTCCATCAAAAAGCAGCAAATGGTTTAGGGGGATTTATCATTTACTGACTGAAGAGGTAGGTACAGAGATTCCTGGCTTGCAGAACTAAGTTGCAGGGCAACGATCCAAACTTCAGTCCCCACTTGAGTCCCACAGCTCCTGGCATTTTCAGCTCAGTGATGGATGGTGTATGAGTGAGATACTGCAACAAAAGCTAAAGCGCTTTGTTCTAATGCCAACAAAACAACAGTCACAGAGAATCATTCTGCTCCAGCATTTGTTCTGGGATTTGGCTACATATAAGTTCTCATATAATTCTTGCTGGATTTAATTTTTCTGATTCAGTTGGTTAGTGGCTTTAGGTTCATCTAAAGGTTTAACTTCATATTTTTATAATTCAGTAGATTCAAAGCCTAAGGTAAGGTAAACTACTTAGAGGATGGACATTATAATAGACATAAGGGCTCTCTCTAGAAAAACATAACTTGAGATGTATTTTGCTAAAATACTAAAATACTGCAGAATACATCTTCAGCATTTTGTTTAAAAATTGGTTATAGCATCATCTCTTCATGCATCAGCGGGGTGTGCCTCTTTTTGTACTGGTCCTACAACTTTGTACTTTCTAAGCAAATTTATATTCAAACGCAAGTCACATTTAATTACCCTTGAAGTGCGTTGTACCATTTCAGAGTCAATGGAACCTAATTTAAGAGGCTGCACAGCAAGCTGAAAAGTATTTGACAGCTTTACTGTCAAATGCAACACTTCCTTCAACTGCAGTTCGGTGAAAGACAGTTGGTACTGAAGCAGCTTATAAGCATAATGCTGTTACACATCGAGCAATGGACTTGTTTTTTAAAACTAAATGTCAAAGTCATGGCAGACTTCTTCAACATCAGACTTATGATTTGGCTATTAAGCATAATATCTATATGAGGTCCACTATCAATATTAAACCAGATGCATGTTCCCACATGCCATCAGTTCATGTCATTTATACAGGTTTAGGCACTCACTAAAGGTGCAAAAGTACCAAGAGAAAATATTGCAAATATTGTCTGCTTTGATTTGATTGACATCTCGCGTAGTGGTAGAAATTAGTCTGTCTAGGTGGTTTGTTTGTAAGAACCATTAAGGAAATGATTGGAACAACTTATAAACTTTAGTAATTACCTGGCAGTATTGCTACAATTGATGTTTGATTTTTTTTATTTCCTTTTTTCAAGCTCAGTTTAGGTGTCTCACTTTCGTTGTCTTCTTGTACTGGCTGCTAGCCTGCTAATACCCCCATTCCTGCAGCTGGAGCCTGTTGATGCTAAAAATGAGGCTAATTCTAATGGTAGCAAAGACAGTTTTTCATGAGGCACTAGACACCTTCAAGTGGTGCGACTGGGCTTTTACGTAAACTCTTCTTCCCAATGACAGCAGTGGACTTGACTAGGATTAATTCTGATTCTTTTAATTTCAATTTGGACTCTTGGAGTCGCTTTAAATAAAAAAAAAACAAAAAACTGTTATTCAGTGTAAAATGAGCATGCGTGCTTAGAGGCTCTGACTCAACTGGATTAGCAGTGGACTCGACTTGCATCAGTAGTGGAATCAAATTGGACTCAACTTGGATCAGTAGTGGAATCAAATTGGACTCAACTTGGATCAGTAGTAGAATCAACTTGAACTGGACTTGCATCAGTAGGAGGATCAACTTGGACTTGACTTGCATCAGTAGGAGGATCAACTTGGACTCAACTTGCATCAGTAGTAGAATCAACTTGAACTGGATTTGCATCAGTAGGAGGATCAACTTGGACTTGACTTTATCAGTAGGAGGATCAACTTGGACTTGACTTGCATCAGTAGGAGGATCAACTTGGACTTGACTTGCATCAGAAGGAGGATCAACTTGGACTTGACTTGAATAAGCAGTGGGCTTGACTTGGATCAGTAAAGGACTCGACACAAATTTTTTTTCTTTAATGACTTGGTCTTGAATTGTTCACAAGACTGGACTTGGACTCAAAGTTTGGTGACTCGACTACAGTACTGTGCAACATACAGGTTTGTGAAACCCCGTGTTCGACTGTCGGTGTTCTTCAGATTTCAGAAGTGAACATTAAGAACTGCTTCTTATATGGCTAATTATTCACCAGCTGACGTGTTTGAAGGGATACTGAATGAGCTCCTCACTTCCTGGTCAGGATATTAAATATTTTGTAAATCAAAATACACGGATCAGAACATAATGATCAATGAAATGTAACGTGAGTAAGTGCTGCCCATTCTGTTAAAATGCTTTGTTCTGCTGGGACAATTATGCATTCTGGCATTGATATTAAATTTATTTTGGCACTTCCCATCTACCTTAAAGTTTTTGTAGACCTTTCACATCCCAACACGGCAACATCATGAATTGTTCATTTGGTCTCCAGACTCCCCAGATACCTATCAGATGGACCCTGATTGCATCTGTGGGAACCGGTCCCAATTCACAGAGATAAAACAACACACAAGACCCAAAGGATCTCTTACCAATATTTCAGTACCAAACACAAAAAGAAACCCTCAGATGTTCTCTGTCCGCTCCCTGAGGGGTCTTTTGGGAGCACAAGGAGGGCCTTTTCAATATTAAATGGTTGGTCATAATGGTATAATGGCTGCTCAGTGTATTGTAAGGCATTATTAGTATAATGTTTTTAAGATGAATAAACTATTTAATAGCTGAATAGAGTTTTCTGTTAATAGCAAAGCAAACAGTGAGATTAAAAGCGTTATGACTTTAGGTTTAACAGTGACACAATGATGTGAAGTTGTGGGTGGAGGCGATAGAGATGGTGGTGGTTGAATGGGTTTGCACTGAGCTGCTACTGAAAACCCGAACAGGTCCCTGAATGACTTATGTTCAGGCCAATGTGGCCCTTGCAGACTTAAGGGTTGAGCTGTCTCAAACTTTTTGAGTTGGAACTCAGTTCATCCAAAGTCTGTGTTTTCAAGCACCAGCAAAGTTTGTGTATTTGTGTGTTTTTTTTGAGCACAGCAGATCCTTTTTCACGGGCACAAAGATGGCAATCCTGCAGTGCCAATGGCAGTTCTGTATGAATAAGGCATGAGGGCAAAGCTAGCTGGCAGTTGTTCAGCGTCCCATGCAAAGCTCTCTGCCCTCTGCTTTACCCAAGGTTTAAGTGCTCATTAGAGGGCAAAATGATCCAATCAGCGTTGATCCTGGAACTTCAAGCTGCACATGCAGACGGACAGGAATTGCTCATTCTGCTTCCATTCTGCTCATTCTGCACACACATTCACAAAGCACGACATCCCTACAGACGTGCATTTTCTCCTTTCGCCGGCCCACACCTCTTTCCCGTCCCGGCCATCAGTCAGCCTTCCCACCGGGCCGCCGATGTGACAGAGGAGCCGTCAGAGCATCTCAGTTAGAAGCCCTGATGCTGAGCCGGAGTGACAGAGTGACAGGGAGAAATGTGCCAAATAAACAGCCAGTAATATTGCTGTGTCCTTTCAGTTACAGCCCCCTGTCAAACCAGAGTGCTGACGGAGTGGGAAAATGTACAGACGCTTTAACATGAAGACACACAAGCAACATGCACCCCACCCACACATAAACACAGCATCCACATAGATGTTTGCATCATAAAAGGAGCATTTCTGAAGGTTGTTTAGATTCTCATTGAGTCATTTTCAAATGCCGCAAAGCCCGATACAAGGATTTATGAATACCAAAACTGCATCTCCTGCATTCAATATGTGACTTTGCCATCATAACCCCCCCTGAGCCATGCTGAGTTATTTGCACAGCTTTGGGTGAGGATTATGTCCACGGGCCCTGATTGTTTCTCATGCATGACTGGCATTAATGTGTCTGGGTAACTAAACGGGACGGGCGATGCAGAGAAACATGACTAGCTCTTACCTCAATCAGCGCCTGGATGATCCAGGATTACTGGAGATGGCATCCATCCATTCCATAACAACTGTAGCTTTGTACGTCTACAAGGCGCCCATCTACTGCTACATGCTAATCACAGCTGCATCTGCAAAGGTCTCAGTGTGGATTTTTTGTGGAATGCCTACAAATACAGATTATCCTCTCATGCTTACAATGCTTGGGGTAGTTGTAGTAAGAAAAGGTATGTCTTGTCATATTGAGATGCAGCAACATTCTGATCTCTCAGTGGGAGGAATATGAAAGCCATGTTTTATAAGTGCATGGTGAAAAAATTAACAGCATCTAGATTGTGGCCTATTTGCTTGTACCGAACAAGGTTTTTCCAGCTTTGACACTTATTAATTTTCCTTTTATTAAGGTCCTATATAATCAATACATGGTGTAGTGTTGTTGAATTTAATGTGGTAAATCCTCCCATTTTCCTCTTGAAGTAGTCATTGTCTTCAAAGTTCTGCAGTGACAAAAGAGACAAAGAGGATCTAATTCTCCCCAAAAATCCACTTGAGCCCTACCAGTGAATGTAGCCCAAGGGTTGGAGGAAGCTTTATGTCCCTATTCCCAGTCTGAGCTCTTCTTTAGCTTTGTGCTCCTTTGGTGTTCATCAGTGATTGGAGCATCTGATAGCGTTCAGCTGGGACAAATGCCTGGGATTACTTCCAGGGCATAGAAGACTTTCTGACCTCCACATGGATCCCAGGGATTTTCTGACATTAGATTGCTTATAAAATAAAGTATTTCCATGGTAATGTGGGTTGTAACTGCATAATTCATGAAACCATATTCTTCTTAATCCATTGTTAGTTGGCCTTTGACTTCTGCACCTAAGCAGATACCTTTAAATAGTGCACTAACGTATCCAGTACTGGCACAGCACGAGCTGTGCTGCATCTCCCAACTTGTTTTTCCAGGATCTGTTTCTGTAAATGCACAAAGTGGTGACCATACACCATCATAACTGCAGGGGAAAAGAACTCAAATTAAAATACGTTTTAAGTGACACCCATGCTTGCTGGGTTTCAATTTTTGTCCCCATAATGAACACAGATAAAGTGCTGTCCATCATAAAATGGTCTGAAGGGACTGGGGCCACCTGCCTCGTAGAGTGTTATTAATCACTCCTTAGGCCACATTTCTATGAGCAATTTTGCATGAAGATGCATCGCCTCCCTTATTTCCTTGAGGAGAAACTTCCATCCTTTATTGAATGCAAAGGCATAGAACAGGAGTGTCAAACTCAAGGTCCATGGGCCAAATCCGGCTCGTCACTTCATTTTATCTGGCCCACGAGAGCGTGAAAAGACAGCTATAAACGTCTGACTAGAACATTTCTGTGGAAACTTTAATGTGATTCAGTTCTGACATCAGAACGTAGAATAACTGAGGTGGAAAACAGCTGGTGGATGTCAGAAAGTCAGGATTTAGGAAATGTTTGCTAGATTTTACAATAAAGTTGCTAATTTTTTGTAAAAATTAGCTTTTTTTATCAGTTAAAGTTGGTAATTTTCAAAAAGTTGAAATTACAGAAGAATTTGCAATATTTTTATGCTAAAAATGTTGAAAAAGTTGATGTCCAAGAAAAAAAATTGATCTTACAAAATTTTCAATTTTACAACAAATTTTTATTTTTTTTTCCAAAAAAAGTCTACTTTTTTAAAATTGTGATTTTAATACAAAAGTCTCGATTTCATGGTTGCAATTTTTTGTATTTAAATTTTATGACCAAAATTAACATTTTTTTGTGAAAAAAATAAAAGAAATTGCCATTTATGAACAAAATATATTGTTTATTTTATGAAAGAAGAAATTTGCAATTACATGAGAAAAAAAATGGTGATTTTAGGAGGAAAAAAAAATATTTTAGCAGTGTTGCTAACGGTAACCATGGTTTGACACCCTTCTTGAAATGTTTATTTTGCTATATTTGTGCATGGCCTTGTATTCAGGGATACAGTTTAACAGTTTAATTTCAAATTAGAATATATCCAAATTCTCCTTCTTAACTTCTCCATCTTAAGTTCTGGAAAGCTTCAGGAAATTTACTAGAAATACAGAACAGCTCCTTTGATCCCACTGCTGTTCAGGGATTTTGGCCAGACAGAGCAAGGAGTCAATTTATTTTATGGCTGCAGCGCCTGGCTGGAGGTGAAGCTAATGCTGGTTGTCTGCAACCAAATTCACCTCCATTCATTTCCCCTCATGCTGGAACTTATGGATTGTGACTAAAGAGAGTGATCCCATTTGGAGTACCCTGTAAGGTTCAGATGTATTTATGTGTTTTCATCTGTCTGAGAGGTAGTTTTGCTGTGCTGGAACGATCTGTCTGAATAAAGCATGAGCTGGCAGGCTAGCCTAATGCAATGCTCCCCTCTGGTACTTTACTCTGTGATACCCTAAGGGCACAGACATAAGTGGATTAGAAAACGTACATGCACAGAATCTGCTTTCTGTTTTATAACAATTGCATATCCCAGCATCACAAGCTCCCCTTCCTTCTGTGGCTTTAATTTTTAAATTCTGAATCACTTGCAGAGTAACACATGAATAAGCGAGGGAATTATATATATTTATTCTGCAGCGATGAGTCGGCGGTGGCCTTGTGCATCTCATCATATTGCTCAAAACAAGCTGTGATGCTAACAAGAGGTGAAGTGTAATCCTGCACGTCCTGGTTGTTAGGCCTGCCCTCTGTGGGGTGGCAGCGCACCGACGGTGGGCACAACCTGGAGCAGGGCGGTCGGCACAAGTTGGACCCAGACATAATGATGCATTGCATGTCGCTCCCATTTTTAAATTTATTCTTTCTTCACAGTTATGCTGCCAGCCTCATGGCCTTTCCCACTGCCTGGCCATTAGTGAGATGTGATGGCGTTCAAAGCTTTCTTCAGGAGACTAATATAAATTAATTCTACTGTGACATATCTGCGTTTGACGGGAGGTCGTGGTCTTGTGCCCAGCTCTGAGATGTATCATCATTAAAGAGCGAAATATCCTGTTGGTTTCCACTGATGTCCCAGAGGTTCATGTGTTGTATTTACATTAGATAACAGACATAACTTCCACACACAGAAAGGAGCTCAGTTATTACCTTCCTGTTGACGTTGTTGCTCTGAGGCATTAATCTGAGCATGTATGAGGCCCCTTCCCGTGGCTTGTCTTTGTTCAGGCATGGTCTGAGTTGAATGCCGTCAGACAGCGTTAGACAATGCAGGCATGACAGGAGCTTCACTTAATTCATTGACCCCATTCCTTGATCTTGTTTATTTGTGCTCATCTCGCTGCTTAGCGGGGCCTCTTAATGACGGCGGGTAGCCAGATCCACATGGCGGCTCCAGCTATTGTTGCTCGGAGTGTGCGTGACGGCTCTGAGATGCAGAGAGGTGATGCCAAGAAGAGATGTGGGGTTATTAAATTATCTCAAACATCATTTCAGCCCTCTTTCACATACCTGGCATTGACTACGCACAAAGGTAGGAACGTAATAGACTTTCAGACTAACTCTGAATGGCTGATATAATGGCTGTATTTCAGAGAGCCGAATCAATACCCTGCTCCACCTTTAGGCTCAAACACTATAGGATATCCATAAATTGAGTGGATGATGGCAAGCAAGTCCAAGCCAGCTAGTCCCATTCAACAGAATCATGAGGAGGGACAGGAATAGGTCACATTGTCCAAGTGCTGACAGAGATTAATTGAGGCCATGTAACTTTGTGGACCTGCATGGCCTCAGGGACTGCCTCCGTTGGTGCTCTTAAATAACCTTGAGGTGCCCGACCACCTCACAGGCAGTAACGGGGGAATATTTCATGAACTACGGCGATCTGAGAAAAACTTCTACAGATTTTTTTTAAGCGGCAGCTAATGGCTTAGATGTATGATAAAGGAGGGATCAGAGTTTAGGGTTACGTTCAGCTATGTTTGGCACAGGCATTTATGAGTATATTATACAAGAATTTCTGCCATTAGTTTGACTTGTATAAAGTTTTTAAAAGCTGTCGTTTATTTCTCTTCTGGTTAAAATATGCATTAAAAAACACCATATAGTAGCATCTACTGGACTCTAATTAACATATTTTCCTGAGACAGCATCACTTTGGAATTTAGCACATTTCTGTTGGTTTCATATAAAAATGCAACTGGCAACATCAAAGTAAACCAGGACTAATGGGGTCATGTCTGTTGGAAACTGGTCATATGTTGGATGCATTCGTTACAACATGGAAATACATATATTACATAACTCTATAGTAACAAGCCTGTGCACAACAGTAAGTCAGTCTTGTAGATTACTAAAGCTGAAACGAACAGAAAACACTAATTTTCTGCTTTGTCTTAGAACATTCCAGAATGGTGCTGCAGTAGCTCTGGTCACATCGTGTCTGAGTTTATGCCACTTCAGTATTATCTATTCATTCATACATCATCTGTGTTAAAACACAGATATTCTTTGGTAATTGTGTCCCTTTTTGGTATCTGTAATTACAAGTCACCATGACAATGGGTGGGGGAGACTGTTTCTTGTGGGGGCAGCTTTACAAGGACCCAGCAATGTCTGGAATAAGAGCTTAAATCCTGAGAAGCTGAAGAGCAGGCCTCGAGTATGCAGAACAAGAGTAAAAAGTGTTTAAATTATTTTTTTCCCCTCTGAAGTCATTGATAATGTGAGCTCACTGGCAAAATAAATGGACAGGTTTGGAGCACTGTTGAGTATATAGCGAGATGTTAGCCTGATAGTTCAGGAGCACATCTGGACAGATGCAGGCTCTGTCTCCTTATCCAGGAGGACCAACTGTTGCTTTTCAAACTGCCTCTGCACACAGCTGGTTAGTGCTACAACCAACCTGAGCAATGAGGAAGTGATGCTTTCAGAAAGCAAAAGGAATCTGCTGTTTTTTTCAGCAGAATTTTAAACAATATCTTCAAAAAATGGTGGCTACAGCTAATATTAGCCAGATAAACATAATCATGTTCAGACTGCTTCTTGAATATTGTTTTTATCGTCTTTATCGTTAGTTTACCAGATGACTCTTATCATTTATAAAAGAGATGGACCTCATCCACCATAATTCCTAAGAGATTATCACAGAGGTCCAAGTCTTTAATTAACTGTTGATGAGAACGCCAGTTTAAATGCTGCAGACATCTTTTTTGTTTACCATCCAGACTACAACGTCTCAGCTCTCTTATCATGTTAAACCATCTGAGAGACGTTCAAGGACAGACTGATGCGATCGGCTCAACAAGACTTTTCAACTATTTAGACAGACTTGCTGAGAAAATTCAAATTTGTACGTCATGTTCATCTAGATTTCCAGGCTCTGTTGTTTCTAAATAAGGATTTTTATACATTAAGGTCAGAAAAAAACTGCAGAAAGAACAATAAGAGTGGAGGAGGAGGTGGTGTGAAGCAGAACATTACTGTAAAGGGGCATCTTTGTTTCATTCAGGGACATCTCCAGATATTTTAGCTTCACCTCCCTCTCTCTCTCTCTCTCTCTTTCTTTTGCTCTGCTGCTCTTGCAACTTTCCAGCTGTTTCAAAACAGATTTTTTTTCCCCCATTTTCTTAAATTATTTATTCTGCATCAATAATGGTAAAAAATTATTTGATTTAGCTTCAAACATAAAGTGTAAACAACATCATTAATATCACGCAAGCCTTGCAGGTATTCTGGTCTGCTTTAATTTCAAAGGAAAGGGACAACAAATGAGATCGGAACAAAAGCGTGAGCTTTAGAAGAAGGTCCTGATTCTTTGACGGAGATGCAGCGATAAACTGCAGAGAGAAGTCTTATGTCATTTGTTCCTCAGCTGCCTGGTGCTCCGTCTGCTGTCAGCCTGTCTCGTTGTGACAAGGACTCGAGTGAAACCGCTCTTCATGCAGACATTTTTTCATTGTTTGAGAGGACAAAGACGAGCTTTCATGATTGGACTCCTGATTCGATTTAGTTTCCTCTTCCTGCACACGCTGTGGTGATTTTGAAAACGTTACAGAAGTAATGATTTTTTTTTGTCTTTCTTTCTTCATTTTATTTCATTTATTTATTTACTTAATCATGTTATTTCAGGCTGATCTTGTCAGTCCTGTTTCTTCTTCTTGTGATTTTTTTTAACCCCTATTTGGAGTGGTTATAATAAAAATAGAAGTTTAACTACAATTCATTCAGAGTAGCTTGAAAAGCACCTTTCTATCTTATATGTGCCAGAAATAACTCATCAGTTTTAGAAAAAAACACATCATCTCAGTCCACATGCACTGTTTACCACATTTCTTCTGTAAAGAGCAATAACTGCTTGCACAGTAATAAAAAATTAAGTTGTCTCATGTAATTCCAAAAGGACCCCTGATGGTTCTGATTTCAGGGCTCTGTGGAGGCCAGGCCGCCTGCTGATGAATTCTTGTTCTTATTTTTTCATGAGAGAAAAAAAAAAGTCCTGTGGGTAATACTAAGTACCCCCATCATTCACTAGCTTGTAGATCCACCTTGTGCCAGAAGTCTTGTGGTTTGTTTTCAGGGTAGTTTAGCACTTCAGTTGTGCTTCCATGTTCTTTTTAGACAGAAGAGTTTCCTCTTGGCAACCTGTCCTAGCAGACTGCACTCGTAGACTTTAATGTTTAACATGCTCATTGAGATCTTATGTTGGGTTCACTCTGTAAGATGTTTACAGTTTCATCAGATGCACGTGAAATTGGAAGATAACTAATTTCCAGCATGTTCCACTGTGTGGTTGAACATACGTTAAATCGTGGCTACGACAGAAGTAAATCTGAATCTATTTCAAGATCTAAACGCAGCATCATCACGTCATTAGCAGGTTGATGCTAACGTGCTAATGCACTGACGACACATTTTTCTCCCTGTTTCTCTGTTGTATCTGGTTGTAGCTGTTGTTGCTAGGTTACTGTGCTGTGTAGACGCTGGTGTTCACGTTATTTCATGGTGCGTTCCTATTGGTTGGTTAGCTGACAGAGATGGTAGAGGCGGCGACAGGCCGTCAGACTCTGAAATGATCTAAATTTCTGACACTGCTGATACCTGTCTCAGCCGTCTTTTGTTCTAGATGGTTCTATCTTTCATCTTTGCTCCTGTCTCGTTCTTAGATCTACCACCAGCTACGATGGAACATTTTTACCTCCATTGACCATCTTTCATCTTGTACAGTGAGAACCTGACATAAAGTCTGAGATGTAGCTGCTGGCTTTTTAGTGTGCCTCTCAGTCATTGTACTGTATAGACGCTAACTTTATAACAATTTTTAATAATTTCCAGCTTCTCTAAGATAGGTGTTGATGTCTTTCCCCCTTGGCCTCTCCTGGGCAAATACAGACCCAAATCTTCCACACCAGCAAGCTACCAGAACATCTGCTTCTATAGAAATCTGCATAGCAGCTGCTCACTGTTTCATCCCAGGCTGATGATTAACAGCACCTTGATCCACGAGGATCAGATGTCCCCATTCAGGAGTCTTCAACCCTGGTCTTCAGGACCCACTGTCGTACATGTTGTAGATGTTTCTCCGCTGAAACACACTTGGCTCTAGTTAGTGGGTCATTGACAGATCTTGAAGACCGGCTGATGGCCATCCAATCAGGTGTGACTGAGCAGAGAAACATCTAAAACCTGCAGGAGGTTTTAGATGGTCAGTAGGTTACTGCAGGTTACTTGAAGTTGAAGAGCATGGTCCTATTTGGACAGGAAGTCCAACCAACCCTGTTTACTGGACTTCCTGGTCTGAGCTTGACTCTTCCTGATTCAGAATCATACTCTGGGCTCATCCAACACTGGCAGCGCCGTAACTCTTGTTGCACACATAAATGCCTGATTAAGACCCTGAATTAGAGAAGATTATTGGAAACCAGAATCATGGTGGAGCAACTCACTGGAAGACCCACTTTATTTGCCTAAAACTGGTCTGGATGCAGGTTACTGTTTTGTTTTTTTCTTTGCTCTGGAAATTCAGTGCCACAGTAACTGTTAAGGATTGATCGCTTCATTTAGGAGTCTTTTTAAAGTATCGTCATCCACAAATTGCACAGTTGAAGATCCACATGCTTTGGTACCATCTTTCCGTTGCAGAGACAGCTGTGTTCCTGGAAAACAGCGTGATTACTGCTTGCATTTGTGTGTCAGCGTGCATGCTAATATTTTCACACTCTGCCTATTGAAATGGGAGGTGCGCGCTCACTTTTACCAGGTGAAGATGCGCACGCATGTGCCAATAAGCCGTGCGTGTTGTCACACTTTGCTGTACTCGAGTTGCGTTTCATCGCTTGTGTGCGGCTCCATCTGTCTCTTTGTTTGGAATAAACGCACACTTTGAAAAATTGCCCTCCATAAACGTCAGAGCCGAGAACATCAAACCCCAATCACCTCGCCTCATGGCCCCACCTGCTGAAAAAAAAATAGTGCACCATCTAAATCTCAGCGCCCGCTGCTCCATTCAGAGTTTGTGATTTGTTGCATGAGAAACATCTCAGGAAAAGAGAGGAAGAGTGACAATGTTAGAAAGACTGATGGAAACCGTTTCTTTCATATCTGTTGTGACTAACTGCAGGATGGTGAAACCTTTAGGAGAGGAGGCTGTCTAGACCCAGTGTTTAGGTTGGGGAGGGTGAGGTTTAATCCTGATAATTCTTGCCCTGTGGGGTGTGGGGGGGGAAAGGAAAGTTGATGTGAGGCTTGCAGAGGAAGATAAATGGAGATTATTGGAGACACTTTGGAAGTGCACAGGGGAGTCTGAGTCATCGCAGGCCTCTTCACCTTCATCCCTTATTCCTTCACAGGTGTGTTTGCTGCAGAGAACTGCAGCTTAATGACAGCAGCGGAAAAGCAAACAGCAGTGAAACCCAACCTGCATCCTCATGCGGCTGCTGCTGTTCTTCTCAGCTCCACTTCTAATTGTTGCCTTTGACGTAGAAGAAACAGCAGTGATGATAAGGTGTTAGTTGAGATGCCTCCTCTCCACTAGGGGCAGTATAAAAGAAAACACCCGATTTGCTCATTGAAACAGGTGAATCTTTTTTAACCACTCGGTTATGACTCATCTAACTGGTCTCCAAACCACATTTTGTCAACATCACAACATATTTCTTACATTCGGTTGAGATGATATAATCCTAATTTGGATATGAATACAACAGGGAAAACAATAACTGTACCAATAACTGTGTCATGATAATAATGTATAAAAGTATTGAAACTACGTTTAAAAGTCATGTTATCATAATTGAAAAATGTTATAAATCTATATTGCAATATACATTATTGAATTATAGCCGTACGTTTAACGCTGGGTTCAGGCGTTCGCCAAGTTCGCTTAAAGCACTTTGCATTACAACTGTATGAAAAGCGCTTTATAAATAAAGTTTGATTTGATTTGATTTGATTTGTGGGCATCGTCTGCATCGGTCTCTGTAGACTTTGAACGGAGTGATGTCATCTGTTGATGAGGGAATTGTGGGTCTTTAGCAGCTCATATCCGTCTATGATTGGACCTCACATTACAGGAGAATTAATAATCGCAGTGTTCAGTCGTTCTGATCATGATCGAAGTCTTGGAAGTGTCAGAGGTCGTGCTGAATCTGGCGTGTTTGTGTGTCTGTGGACGGCGGTGACGTGTCACTGACAAACGGATGCTTTTAAATGTTGCAGAATCAGAACAGTACAGAAGAGAAAAGTACAAAAACTGGCCAGATGTCACAGATTTCTACAACTTTGTGGTTGCCACATAAATCCAAATCTTTCAGTCTGAACATGTAACATTTTCTCAGACGGAGGCACTTTCTATTTTCATTTTGAGCTGTTCCATCTTCATTCACTCTGGCTTGGTGGTAAATATACCTCATTTTACACTTTAATCCCACATGTATCACCATTATTTTGTTGACAGATTTATGCAAAATGATGACTGTCTCACAGTGAAACAGTAGAAATTAGTCACTAGTTGTAGTTTTTAATATTTGATCAAGACGGTTGATTCTTGTCGCTCTCTCTCGTCTCAGCGTCGCCTGTTTTTCTCTCTGTGCTTTCTTTCATGCGCCAGAGCTGCCGTAAAGCCAGAGTTTGTGTCACTTCTAAAGCAAAATGTTTAAATAATAATAATAATAGGGCATGGAGACTCGGGAGAACCTGCAAACATGCTGAAACAGTCAAATCTTCAGCAGAAAGTCCCACATGACTTGAAAGCCGCTGAACTGTGCATCTCTCTTTCCTCCCGCTGTCTCCTTCCTTGTTTCTTATTTTTCCCAAGGCTTTCCTGCTGCAGCTCTCTGGAGCGCCTCTCCACTCCGTCCCACATTCAGACCCTGCCCATCCTGAGCGTGATGCCCACCGGAAGTGTTTAGCATGTTTACACCTGTTCGTATGTGTTTTCATGGATTGACACGCTTGTAATCCTCAGAGATGAGCTGACATGTGGCGTGCAGGATATCGACACTGACTCACATGAGTGACTGTGAATGATCGAAATGAACAGATCGTGTTCCTGATGCTGCTTTTAAAGCTGTTACGTCTCTCGTCTGCTGTTTCTGCTACCGTCAGTTATTGGTTTCCTATTTGAAAGAATTTTTCGACATGTGTTTATGGAGGATTTTTGGACATTTACATAGCTTTATAGAGCACATAAAATGAAATAAAAGACCTAAAGAGATAAAACAAAAAGAGCTGAAGAAGAAAGACCACTTAATCATGATATAACATTAAAAACAACACAAAAGCATGACAGAATATCCTTTTTAAAGGTACGAAAGCAGGGAAGTCACAATAAACAATGCTATTTTAAACTGCTCTGGCAGGCTGAGCAGAACGGATATTCAGTTCAGCTCAGTTTAGTTTTATTTATGCAGCATCTCTTACAACACAAGTTGTCTCTAGATGCTTCACAGAAACCCAGATCATGACCCCCAAACACATGGCAGTTATGGGGGGGGACCCTCCTGCTGATAGCCAGCTGGGTAAAGGAAGACATGAAGAGGGGGACAGGACAGAGAAGATGGAGGAGAGGGACAAAAATATATCAATATATAACACGTGGTGGTCAGAGGGTCAGTCATGTCAGTTGGTGCCAGAAGGTGGACACCACCATGGTAGGATCTGCAGAAGAAGGAGGAGGACAGACAGTGTTAATGTTTTTAAATGATTCAGGACACACTGAGACAATAGAGACAGGATGAAGATGCTCAGTGGACAATAGGAGTCTAGGCCTCCAGGAGCTGAAATAACTTCCAACTCTGGTCCATGAGGCTCACTGCGTCTCTACATTTGACATTTGACTCAAGACCTTCGTTTTCAATAAAGCTTTTAGCTCTGTAGTCTCTTAGACCTTCTCTTAGTTATGCTGCTATACACACAGGCTGCTGGGGGAAGTCCTAGTGTGCATTTTTCATTCTTTTCTCAGTCTCAGGTTGTCATGAATCATTTAAAGACATCACCATTCTCTATTTTCTGTCTCTCGCTTCTCCTTGTGCAGAACATAACAGAGGAGCCTGATAGCTGAAGGCTCTGCCACCCTTTCTAGACCTGCAGACTCTTGGAACAGCAACTAAACCTGCATTCAGGGAGCAGAGTGTTCTACTATGAGATTATTCACAAAGATTTAGCTTTATCAGGTTTTATATGTCAGAAGTAACATTTTGAATTCAATTCTGAATTTAACAGGGAGCCAATGTAATGAAACTAGAACTGGTGAGATGTGGTCTCTATACCCACTTCTGGTTAGTACTGGTGCAGCAGCATTCTGGACCAGTTAAAGGTGTTTAACGTGTATTCACACCATTCATGCACCTTGTTGTGATCTAAATGTTATTGACGGCTGCATGATGACGATACTTCCACGACAGCTTTCTCTTGATTTTCTGTCTTCATTTCTGCAGTACAGTCATGGCCATCATTTATCTTACTGTTCACTTCCATTTTCTTTTGTTTTTCTTGAAGCATTTCTCTGAGCAGAAGGACAGAACAGCAGAAGGCGTCGCTGTATTTGAGTCGGGACTTCCCGTGTCCTCAGATCATCAAAACATTCGTGATTTATGCCTGACGAAGCAAAAGTTCAGGCCCCAAGACCTGATGATCCTCTGGGGGAAATCATTTTAGTCCCTCTTTAAAAGCAACACATAGAATGCAATCGTACCAAGAGTTTGAAATTGAAAATAGAAAACCTGTGCTGCAAAAAAACAAAAGAATCATTACAGAAGGCTATAAGTGCTAAAGGGGCATTGTAGTGATTTTATACTTGAAGATCATCATTAAATGTTCTCTTTATCTTTTGTTTTTTATCTGTTGCCTGTTACAGGTTAATACTCAGTTACTGTATAAGGTATAAGGTTTTTCCTTCTCAGTACAACAAAGAACATGAGACATAACAAAAAGATTTGCAGAACAGTTTCCAGACCAACTCTAACGTGCGTAAATGAAATATGATGGAAAAAAAGTAAGTTAATAACTGTGCAGTGATGTCCTTCTTCTCTGCACAGAGAGGGAAATTTTATTTATTTCCTGGAATAGCTCTGAATGCAGCTCTTAGCAGCTTGGATGCGTTTATGTGCATTATTATTGGCAGCAGGTAGCTGTTTCAATCCGTCCGCTAAATGTTTGCCATTTCATGTCATTTAAAAACGGAGCCCAGCGGGGCCAAAACGCCTCATGATTGTTTGGGAAAACAAACAAACAAAGAAGAAAAAAAGCAGATTGTGCCGATATGAGAAGAAAAGAAAAATCACAATCCCTCATAAGTAAAGAACAGCCCCGAGGCTCATGTTATCTCACTCTTTGCATTATGGTAATGCTTCTTTTCCGTAAAAGGGAAGTACAAATTATTTTTGCCTTCACAATGTCAGATGTGAGAGGCGTGAAGACAGCTTGATTAAGTAAGCACTTCCTTCTTCTCTTTTCATGCTTGTTTTCACAGACTCCAGCTTTTTGTTTTGTTTTGTTTTCTTTTTTCAAATGCATTTGTTTTTGAATGAAGCCAAGAAAGAAAGCGGTCGATGGCTTCGTTGGCACCCGTTGGGGTGGGGAGGGCCGATTAGCCCCTGGGACGCTTTGCGCTAATGCTCTTGTTCTTTACCCTACAAGTTTATTAAAACCGCTCTTTTCTAGAAGTAAGCTCTTTTCCCCTCCGCAGAGCTCACTTACAAATGCAAATGAAGTCATGTTCAAGTCTCAGTAGCAACGTATAACCCTAAAAAGAAAAGAAAAAGAAACTATGGATGCAAAAGTACATAATTGTGAGTAGCGCCTGCATCCAGCCCCGCTGTGCTGCGTGAAAGCCACAGACGGCAGAGCGTTGCAGCATTTTGTTCCACGACTGCATCGCCTTGGGAGGTAGTGACAGAGCCACGGTGGGAGCTAAATGATGGTTGTGTTTTAATTGGCAAAGTGGGGAGGCGTAACGGGGGCCGGAGGATGGTTAGAAACTCCTACAGACCTTGAAACCAGTCCGTCCACGGTGGATGACAGCAGCATCCAGGTGAGGAAACAAAAAAGTAAAAAATAAATAAATGCAGGTTTTCAATCACAGCGTTCAGAGACGTGCGGGCTGTCTGGACAGGCTGCATTTCATACTCTCTGCACCAGCGACTGGGCTGAGAAACCTGCAGGGGCCTTGACCTGCTTGACCTGCTGGTGTCCTCTTCCAGGTCTGGTAAGATCGCAGGCTCCATCAGAGACGGAGAAACCGAGACCAGCACAGCTGCGTGTGTCCCGTTGACACGACCTGGCAGCGTCTCGAATGCTTTGCCTTAGTGAATAATCTCAGTTTAGAGCTTCAAACTGTGTGGAGGTAAAGATTTTTTTAACCTTTTCCTGAGAAATGTCCAGCAGCAGTTGCTTCTCTAAACCCATTGCTTATGTCTTTCCCTCTTGGCGTTGTGTTAACACACACCTGAAGGCTTCAGACTAGAAGGACGCTGTTCTGCACACCGACTGATGATCGGTTCATGAAGGACTGATGCTTTACCACGCGGCTCAGTTGTGGCTTCATTATTTTTGAAACAAAAGAAAAAAAGAGAGAGAGAGTGGTGGTTGGAGCAGTCGGAGGCCGAGGGGTGAGCTGGGTCTGAGGGCAGACTACAGCTCCCCTGATCTGCTCAACAGTTCCCAGCTCCTCAGGATACACACTGGTGGGCTCACTCCACTTCACACAACTGATGGTCATTATTACCCATGAGTGCTTCCAGCGTACCAGCGTTTTTCTTCTTTTGTACTACCTGGAGATTTCTTTGATGCTCTGAAAGAACAACCTCTAACAGGTTTATGCGTTTAGATGGTAGAGACAGTGACATGATGATCATGAAGGATGGCAGCCTTAGCAACCACATTTGTCAGTTAGAATTATTATATGTGATGGAAACGTTAAATCGCTGTGATGTGGGATGTATTCTGTATAGTCATCACTGTTCTCTGACATATAACATTTTAAATAGTTTTGTTGTTGTTTTTTTTACCTTTTATATTAAACCTGGCAGCTCACAAAAGCTAAAGTGGGACTCCAAATACTCAAAGCACAAACTTGAATGTAATGATCTTTTACAGCAAAACCATCCAGTTTAGGATCATCGTTACATGCGCTCGATGGCCAGATAAGTTGAAGTGTTGGGCCGGGTTTGGCCCGCGAGCCTTGAGTTTGCCACAGAATAACAACCTAGAATAAAAGAGACTTGCATATGGCAGTGCTGTGTGTTGGTCTACCTCTGCAGAGATCCAGTCTGGGACCAGGCAGATCCACTTTGACTCATGGTTCTGTTCTGTTTTTAAAAGGCCAGGTGCCAAGTGGTTCTGGCAGGAGAACACGCGTACATTTGTACCGTGACCTGGCCAGGGGCCTCATTTATAAAACCTGTTACGCAAGAAAACGTTGCGTGAAGCTAGGTGAAATTTCAACATTCCTCGCAAAAGTCGGGATCTATAAAGAATTTCTGTGCATAAAAAAGTTCCCAATTTTCCG
>JBAMYA010000003.1:8089107-8100913 GCA_037176975.1 Arrhamphus sclerolepis
CCAACCATCCAATCAAATCCACCAACCAACAAACTAACCAACCAATTAAATCCACCATCCAATTAACCAACCAACCAACCAACCAACCAACCAACCAATCAATCAATCAATCAACTAACCAACCAACCAGTCAGTCAGTCAGTCAGACGGTCAATCAATCAATTAACCAACCAACCAACCAACCAATCAGTTAACCAACCAATCAATCGATTGATCAATCAATCAATCAATCTTTGCGTGTATAGCACATTTAAAACCAAAGTGCTTCACAGCAATTAAAGACAAATAAAAGCTAAACATGGACTATTCAATATTATCAAATATAAAAAATGGAAAAAAAATTAAAAACCTGTCAATAAAATAAACAAACAATAAACTTAAAAAAAAAAACAACATAAAAATTAAAGTCATAAAAGTGGTATTGTGTACCAAATACCATTCTAAATAGTTTTGACCAGAGGCAGATCAGTAAGGTTACATAACTAAAGGGGCAGCATCTTCCGGACTTTGGAACCAGAGACAGCATAAGAACAATCACTCCATGTCCTTGACCTCATTCGTGTGTTGTCCAGCAGAATGCAGAGCCCTTTTGGTTCGATGAAAACCTAAAATCTAACATTAATAAAAAAGAGAAAGGCCATTTAAAGCACTAGAAACAAACAATAAAAGCTTAAAATGAATTTCAAACTCAACTGGGAGCAGTGTAAAGAATAAAGGACACGTGTGACGTGGTAGTGTTTCCAGGTGCTTGTTAACAGACGAGCAGCATTCTGGACAAGTTGCAACCAATGTAGTAACGTTTGGTTGATACCATAACAGAGCATTACAATAATAAAACCAGGAGCCAATAAAGGCATGGATGTTTTCTCAAGGTCACCATGGCTCAGGAAGGGCTTGACCTTTGTAAGAAGTCGAATCTGGCAGAAGCTTGCTCTGGTAACAGAGTCAATCTGTTTATGGAATTTTAAACAGTTCTCAAATGTCACACGCTGGTTACTGACCACATGGTTGAGGTGAGGGACCAGGGGATCAGGATCTGGGACAAAGAGAGATAATGTAGTACTGGATGGTTTGGAAGGAGGGTGGTTTGGAATATGATAAATTCTGTTTTACTCTCATTTAGACAGAGGAAATTATGCCTAAGTTTGAAGTCCTCTAAGCATCTGTGGATGGATTCTGATGCACTTGATGAATTAAGTAGAGCTAGCAAATAGATTTGCAGATCAACTGAATACAGAATAAAGGAGACGTTATGATGTTAAATTATGAACCCCAACAGCAGCATGTATAAGAAGAATAAAAAAGAACCCAAAATGGAACCCTGTGGCACACCAAAAGTCAAAGTGGCTGAATTAGATGAGAGGTCATTGATCATAATGGAGAAACTCTTGTTTCTTAAAAAAAAGCTCTAAACCACTGCAGCACAGGCCCTTGCAGGTTGTTCTTGTTGTTTCAGACTTTTCAGGAGGACTGAGGGGTCTGCAGTAAGGTCCAGCATCAGTTGCAGCACAGGTTTTTTAATCTTGAGGGACAGGAGAATGTCATTCTGGACTTTTAGCAGAGCAGATTCAATGGTGGGTTCTAAATCTTGATCATTCTGATCAGTTATTTTGTTAAATTACACTCTGATAATTAGAGAGACTTCAGTATATCCAGTGATACATGGCCTGTCTACAGCGCCGTCTGAGAACGCGGGTGGCGTCATTGACCCAGAGGTCTGGCTTAGCTTTTGTAAGTCTGAGCTTAAGGGCAGCAATAGTCTGAAATCTGTGAACATGTGGAATGAAAAGAATAAATAGAATCTTCAGGGCACAAAGAGGGGACCAGTTTGTTGTGGGTGGAAAGACTGGTGTTCATGAAAACAGCATTAAATTCTCCAGCTTGCAGTGGATGTGAAGATGCAACCGCGGAAGGCGGAGATGAGGGATTTGGCTGCAGGAAGAGGAACTGAAAACTCAAATATGAAAGGGAGATGGTCTGAAATACAGGTATCACATATTTCTATGATAGATACTGTAAGTCCATGGGAGACAGTAAGGTCCAGAACGTGACCACAATTATGTGTGGGGGCATTGACTAGGTGAGGTCAAAAGAGGCTAAACTGCACTGAAATTCATTTGCCATTTGTCTAGATGGACCATAGACATGAATATTAAAATCTCCACAGATGAGCAGATTGTCATATTTTGGTGTCAATTCAGAAAGCAATTCTGCAGACAACAGTGCACAGAACAGGCCATGGAAAATTGATCAGAAATAATAGCAACTCAAAGCAACTGTAGGTTTTAGGTGAGAGGAGGCGGCAGCTGAAGTTTTGTTTGTATGCGGAAGCCAGTCCACTACCCTGCCCGGACACCCGCGGTGTATTCAGGAAGGAATAGCAGGTAGGGAGGAGGGAGGGGAAAGCACTGTAATCACCTGGTTTTAGCCGCGTCTCCGTAAGCAGCAGAAAATCCAGATTGTTACTGGAAAATAAGTTGTTCAAGATGAATGTCTTATTTGTTCACACCGATCTACACCTCTCAGACTGCAGATGAACCCAACTAAGGCGGCGAAGGGTCTCCTGCTGGGGCTCAATGTGGTGTTACTCGTGTGACCTCTAGGTTAGCCTGGAAGGGTCCTTCAGCAAAGGTGCAACCAAGCAGCCAGCTGGGGATGAAGCAAACCACCTTCCCTGGACCCCTCTAGGCCACCTAGATCTGTTGCAAAGATTTGTTCATATAATTAACAGCACAACAAACCACATTATCTTTAAATTAAGAGTGATTTTCTGTCTTAGCGCCTAATTAACAGTACAGTTGTCAAGTTTGTTGAAATTGCTAATCACTAAGAAGTTAAAGTGATGACAGTTATCCATTAACACCATAACAGACTGCAATACTACTGTTAAACTTCCACAATGGCATAAATAAAACATGACCAAAGTACAATCTGAAGACACAAGCTGAAAGAGAAAAGACAAAAGAGCAAAGAGACAATATAAGAATCCAAAGAGCATACAAATAGGTTATGATGAAATCCAAAATACCTGAAAGGATCCCAACACATCAACAAAGAATTCCAGAACTTTAGGTTACTCTTGAAGCCTCAATTCTATGAGCATTATGAGTGAGATATCTCACTATTTCTCCTTGCAATAGAATTGTCAATGTTTACGTCATTCAGGTCAAGTTAGTATCACTTGAAGTTGCAGAAATTCGACATTTCATCAATTTGCCTTTAATCTCATTTGCCCAATTAAAACATTTTACTCCATGAAGCTGTCTGTGTTCTAGAAGTTCTCATTCATAGCATTAATTTCAATAGGTGCATGTCCACTTGGGGATGTTCTGGGTAGTTTTTCAGGGCCGGATTGTTGATGCGCTCACCATTACCAGGAATGGCTATGCGAAAGAGGTCCTCAGGCCACATTATGTCAGTCCTGATTGGCTGGTGATCATGATGACAGGACACCATCCTATAAGTAGCTTGTGCTATCATGCAGCTTTATTGAAGGTAAGCTTGCTTTGCTCGAGCAAGATGGGCGGGCTGATGAGAGACAATGATCAATTATCACTCCAGTCTGTGGACAGTAAAGCTAGCTAACCTAAATTACAGTTTAAGATATGCCCTGAAGCGAGAAGAGGTGCTTGAATGATGCTGCATTGTAGTACAAACTACTTACAGGACGGTGTCACGTCATCGTGATCATCAGCCAGTCAGGTCAAGCGTAATGAGATAAATGAGTAATGCGTGGAGGGCGTATCAAATAGTGAGACATTGAAATGAACTTCTAGAGCATATACAGCTGCATGGATTGAATTAGAGCACTTCAAATCTTTCAAAATACAATAAAGATAAAACCTTTGAACTGGGCAATTGAGAGTAAAGGCAAAATTTCTGAAACGTCCCATTTCTGCAACTTCAAGTGATACCAACTCAACCTGAATGACCTGAACATGGGCAATTCTATTGCAAGAAGAAATAGTTGTTACATCCTCCTCTATTTGTGTCTAGTTGTGGGATTCATCTGACAACCACTGGAGTGGGACAGGATATATTTGTTCAACAGTGAGGCTGCGTTTATGGTGAGCCGCTGACACAGACACTCCTCAATCTCATCCTCACAGGCACGCTCACTCTCTTCCTCCACACATCTGAAAGCTAAACTATGATGTTATCCATTCAGCCCATCCAATCACGGAAGTTTACACTCTCCCAAACTCCCATGACAGCTCTGCTTGTCTAGATTTCATGCATTCCTGGAAGCAGAACCGCTGAAGCCAAGACAATACCTACACACCACAAAGAGGCGTTTCTTTGAAATGCTTCGGGCATTGTTTGTGTCCTTTTGTCAAAAAATGGCAACTGCAACCATATATCCTTGAAAACAGGAGGTCATTTGGATACTAAATGCAGGCCCTTGCCAATCTGGCTGCATTTTAATTAGCCATGAAAACTGCTGGTACAAGAGGAATTGTGTGTTTATGCATGCAAAGAAAACAATAAGTGAATGACATTGTTTGACTCTGGATGAGCTAGAACCCACACCACACCAACCCCCCCACCCCGTTCCACCAACACCACTCCACATTGAGAATATCCTCTGATGTTTGAGATTGCTTTTTCAAATAAAGTACACTGAAAAAAACATTTTCATATCTTTGAGAGAGAAAAAAAAACTGATCCATTAAAAGGTGTAAAAATATATGTTGCCATCCTGTTTTCCCAGGTCCGTCAAGGAAGTCCTCTTGAAAGTCAGCCCAGGTTTTCCTTTAATGGGATCAATGGATGAATTTGATCAGAAAGGACACACAAGGTGAAATGGGATTAAAAATCCATCTGGCAAATATTATAATGTAATATGTTATACAGAATCACTGAGTTAAGGGTGCAAACTCCTTTAATTCATTATAAAAATCATCTACCTGCTGAAATAATGAATAGAAAAAGGTCTGGGACCTGTATTTTCTCTCCGTAACTTAATGAAACCAGAAAACAAAAATGGATCCCATTAAAAACCTGATAAAACAACAAATATCTGACAACACATTTTTTCGTACGGTACTGGGTAGGAATTACTGTTTTGATTTGACACATAAACACCTTTTAAAAAGTTGCTTGTGTGCAAAGAGCTCATTTAGTACCAATTATGGAGATTTGAATGAAAATGCATGGTCTTCATTAGCAGATGCAGTTTGTTCCCTCATTTTATAGTTTAGCCCCCACCCCACCCCCTCAAAAAATGCAACAAAATGAGTCAGCACATCACAAGAAAGCTGATTTAACAGCCTCTTGCATAAAACACAGTGAGGTGCACCTCTAGTGGAAACATTTGGAATTACAAAATGCACAGGACCATGCGTGTTCATTGTCAGTGTCATTTTCGTCAAAACAGTAGATCTATATGTATTTA
The DNA here is from genome assembly GCA_037176975.1 of Arrhamphus sclerolepis. Lineage (NCBI taxonomy): Eukaryota > Metazoa > Chordata > Actinopteri > Beloniformes > Hemiramphidae > Arrhamphus > Arrhamphus sclerolepis. Next base: position 8,094,503 of record JBAMYA010000003.1, read on the forward strand.
TTTATTGTTTATTTCATAGGGACTAGGCACAATACATATATTGTATCATCCAGAGATAGCTACATGCTAATTTCCAGCTTACCTTTCACCTGGGCAGATTGTGCAGATCAGCATGTCCTGTAATGTCTGTGCTAATGACGACACACAAGATCTTTGTTCAATCATGTTTATACACTAATTTTAAAATGTTGTAAAGTACTACTTGCTCTCGCTGACAGTTGATGGTAAAGAATTCCACATTCCTGCGGCTTTCACTGAGGAGCAGTTCTGTCCAAAGGATGTAGATCTAAAATCAAACCAACAGTCTCCTCTGGTGGAGGCTCAGGTCTATGGAGAAAAAATAGACTCAATATAGCTGTGTGTGTATAGCACTTGATTTGTGTGTACTTCTTTTTTGTGTGCGCACTACTTGATTTGTGTGTGTGTAAACCGGTCTGTGAGTAGCTCTGTACATAAATATAGTTTTGTGTGTGTGTATCAGGCGATTCGTGCATGCGTCTTTAACGATTTGTGTGTGTAGGAGTCTTTTTAAATTTGTGATTATCATTTTGTCCGTAACTTTGGGCGAGTTACGGACAAAATGTTGTTTACGGTTTACAAATCACGTTTTACACATACAACTACACAAAGCTACACACAGACCGATTTACACACGCACAAATCAAGTATTGCGCACACACAAATCAAGTGCTACACACACACAGATGTATTGAGTCTATTTTCTCTCCATAGTTATTCCACTTTATGATGTTAGATCTGAATCAAACTGCAGTCACGTTGAAATTTCCTCAGAAATGTAAGTTTAGGACCGTCTTTGCACGCTTGAGCAGGCCGAGAAAGAATGAAATGGTGGGCCGGATTTGGCCCGCGGCCTCGAGTTTGACACATGATCTAATACATCATTTGGACCTCCTGCTCCTTCCAGGTCAAAAACAGAAACTAAAGTTACATTTAAAAAAATATTTAAAAAACAATACTGAACTCAAGCACACAGTCTTGTCAAACCTCTCTCTTTCAACGAACTGTTCTTTTTAAACAGTAGCTATGTCAAATTTAGAATTTTGAGTCATTTTTTGAAAATTAGCTCGTTAGGTTGATTAGGTTTAATTAGTTAATTCTCAGTCAACCCGCGCTGACTTCTACCAGAAGGTTGGAAGCGTCAGAACGTGTTATCATCAGCTGACAGTTCCAGCTGATAGTTCACTTCTTTCTGTCTGAATGAGCCAATTAAAGCCTAACACATTAATAATGCTCAGAGAAGCACTTCTGCTCATGCCACATTTTTGGTTCGTTGTGCTTTTTCTTTGTCAAAAGGGATGGAAATGTTTAAAATGTTGCAGGAGGGAGGAATAATTTTATTAAGATGTCAGAGTTTTACACAAGCAACACCAGGACAGACGAGATGAAAAGAAAAGTCAAATTTCTCTGTTTATTTATTTATTCTTACATCAAATTCAGCTTCCTGCTACTTGGAAGGCTCATTCAAAGGCAAAAATCCACTTTTATTTCCCCTCTGTGACTCTTCTCCCTTGGCCAAGGGAGCCTGAGTCCAGAATGAAAGGCCGGTCTCACACCCAGATCCGTGGCTTTGAACACTGCAGATCTGAGGCAGCGCTGCAAAACTGATGGAAGTCCTGTGAACGCAGGAAGAAGCAGAGTTACAGCGAACACACCGACAGCCAGACAGGATCTCAGTTATTCAGAGCGGCAACCTTGAACCTGTCAACTTTGACTCTCCAGCTCTGTTTCAGGGGCTTAAAAATAACAAGGCGGTGAAAACTAACATGACATATCTATCCAAGGAGAGGTGTTGGAGTGGAAATCCTCCCAGTTAGGACTTCAGGTTATTTATCTCTGTCTCACTGATGAAAAGACTGAAATTGTTCTTTGTATCTTTCACATTGAGGGTCTGGAATATCTGCTGGACAAGGTTATTTCTCTTTATTAGTTCAAACTAATGATGTTAGTTGTTAGTCAACAACCATCCTGTTTCTGGGTTGAAGCTCATCCAGGAAGTAGGTTCTGTTGCAGTTCATCGACTGGCCACTAGGTGCTGACTCCAAAACAGAGCAAACTTGAGTTAAAAAAACGTAGAATTGCATATTTTTGCATCAAGACTTTTGTTGTAAAATCACATTTTGAAGTGAATCATAATTTTTCACTAAATTGTAAAGTAATTAAAATATTTCAATCGGTTTTTTTTTATATCAGCTTTTGTAACTTTTTGACATAAAATTACAACTTCCATAAAATTCTAAGCCTATAAAATTTCATCTTTTGTTACCAAATTGTGACTTTTCATTGTAAACTGGCTGCTCTCATCTGCCAAAAGCAGAATGTGCAACATTTGAAGAAGCTTGTTCTCCGTCTTCTCCTCCAGGGTCCTTCATGATGGTCAATTCTTCGCAGCATTTCAGCGGTCAGCGGGCTCAGCTGCACCTGCTGCCGCTCAGCGAAAACGACACCCACTGCATCCAGTTCAGCTACTTCCTGTACAGCCGTGACGGCCACAGCCCCGGGGCCTTGCAGGTCTACATCCGGGTCAACGGGGGACCAAAAGGCAGCACCGTGTGGAATATCACAGGCTCCCAGGGACGCCAGTGGCACCAGGTGGAGCTGGCCGTGAGCACCTTCTGGCCCAGTGAATACCAGGTGAGTCAGATGTGTGCAAAAAGAAATCAAAACCAACACAGAAAAAAAACAAAAAAAAAACAACAAAATACAATACTGATGTTTTTTTAATTTAGTAAAGATTTGCCATAAATTCTGCCTGATCAGAGCCATGTGTGGACAGATGTAGGGTCTGAAAACGAGCCATGAGTCCTCCTCATCCAGGAGGACCAACTGTTGATTCTCTAACTTTCTCTGCACATAGTTGGTTAGAGTTACGACCAATCAGAGCAATGAACAAGGAGACGTATTCAGACCAACACTAACGATACCAGTGATACCAGTATGATGAAAGTGGTCTCCAATGTGCTTAAACCCTAGAAAAACCCTTGAAAAACATGTGCAACACAGCTAACGTCAGACATGTTCACAGAATCATGTTCAGATTACTTCCTGAACACCTTCCTTTATTGTTAGATAAAGTTTACCAGGCGTCTCTGACCTTTAGTAAATGAGATGTTCCTCATCCACCACAAGTCTTTAATTAACTGTTGATGTTGAACCTGATTCAGACTACAGCTGTTTACCATCCAGACTACAACGTCCCAGCTCTGTCCTCATCACCTAAAGCACTCTAGAGACGCTCTACCACAGAGGTGTTAAACTCTATTTCATACTGGGTCACATCATCACCACGGTAACCATTAAAGGACTGGTTACTCTTTACTCAACCAGCTAAGTTCTCAGATTTCCTGCTAGTTCTTGAAGTAAATTTTTGTCATAAAATCACAAATTTCACAAAATTTGCAACATTTATTGCAAAATTGAAGCTTTTGCACTATGTAACAAGATAGTGACTTGCTAAATTAAAAACAAATTTTTTTGTAAGAAGATGTCTTTTTATTTTAAATCGTAAAATCGCTAGTTTTTCTATAATTTCAAATTCAAAATGAATTCCAGGAAAAAGAGGAGGGTTGGGGTTAAAAATATGATGAGGGTTAGGCAGTAGGAAAGTTGGGGTGCGGGATGCCCGATGTATCAACATGTGATGCTGGATGTCAATAACGAGTTGGAGTGAGGATGCGTTGGTTCCTCTCACGCACATCTGAGGTGGAAGTATTATGATGTGGGGTTGCTTTGGTTGGTCTTGATTAAAAAAACAAGGTCAGCTGACCATCTGGATTCTTTGAATGGCTGACAATTTCCTTCATACCATCTTCGTCCCCTGATGGCACAGAGCCTGATACATCATCTCAACGCAGCACAGAGTCTGGACCTGAACCCCTCTGAGAACCTTCGGGATATGCTGGAGCAGGTTTTACCACCAGTCCAACTCTCCCATCGTCTTTGAATCAATCCTCTAACATTAGCTAATGTTTAATGAGATGATTCCATGGAGACTTCATCTGTTACCAAAGAAAAAAAGAAACACCGTGTTTTTTTTCACCCCCACTCTTCATTAAGTTATTGAACAGAGCACCACACACAGTCGCCCCATTAAGCGGTCAGCAGTTATTGAACCGTATCTAGGAGTCAAAGCAGCAGTTTCTAAACATGCTTCCTGCTACTTACACCACATGCAGAAATGAGCAAATAGCACCTGTGTCGTATATTACAGCAGCTCAGTAATTATATAATTAGAGGGGCGGGTGGTGTTTGGATTGTATGGTAATTTATTGGTCCATTTACCTGCGTGCTGCAGTCTAATCAATAGCTCTGTTTGATCCCTGTATCGCTGTTGCTACATTATTAGCATCATTGTGTAGCTTGTAAGATTCTCATGACTGCATTCAGCCTTTCCTCACCTCATTATAGCTGATAATTCATCCCATAATGCTCTCTTTCTTCTCTCAAAGCCCGTCGCCTCCCGCCCCAACCCACCCCGCTCCACCGCTGCTGTTAATGAGCGGCTGGTGCACAGGATTGTGGGAGCGTGGGTCCCGCCGAACAGTCAATTGACCTCAATTCCACGCAGCCCTCATCTTGTGACGCGGAGCCGTCCAGGTGTTTGCTTCCGTAACCTCGGTGTACTCTGAGGCCCACCTCAATAAATCGAGATCCAGTTAATGAGATTAGAGGCCTGCAGAGATCAATGAGGACAGGCTGCACACTAACATCATCAGCTCTCCTGTCCTCACAACTCTCACAAACAGCCAAACTGATTTCAAGTAATGATTTTCTTCCATTCCGTATGGATGTTCGAGGCCTGCCTGCCACATGCTGTAATAGATGAGGAGGTGGGAGTTCTCAGAGGACTCAGCTCTGAAAGGGGGAGTTTGCTTAGTGCTGCAGTATTTAACATTAGAGCAGACGTGCATACACAATGTGATCTGCACTGCTGATGTATGTCCAGGATGGATGAAGTTCTCTCACCAGGCATATAGACTCAGGACTGATTGCTCTGTTTGACCAGTAAACCTACATGATCAGCAGCTACTCATGCAGCTAAATCCAGCGCCACGACGAAAGGTGCTGAAAAGGTGAAGAAAATATGGTGCCAAATTTGAATTATGATGATGTGTAAACTGTCAATAGAAAACTGGAGATAAATGTAAGGAATAAAATGCAGTTACTGATTTATTAATTAATTACCAGAAAACGCTTTTAAAGACTGATGTGGCAGCGAGGGAGGTTTTTGGGTTTGGTTTTGTTTCCATAGTCATGGTACCATGTGAAGATCAGGACCTGATGGATTGTTTGGTTTGTAACGCAGGAGGAGCCGTTTTCACTCATCGGAACAAGTGATGAAACTGATTTGATTTGAGTTAATAATAATCTGAGCACAGTTGGACAAAATCGTTAACCGAGAGTTGTTCCTTTTTCTCTTCATGCAGCGAGTCCCTGTTCACGTACCAACTATGAGTTTGCTTTGTAGACTGATACAAGTTTCATTCAGTTGCAAAAGTCAGCACATCTTCTTTTAAAACTCTGTTTCATCTTGAGCCACATTGTCACCCTGGTTACCGTTAAAGGGACGGTTGTTCTTTAGTTTATCAGACAGCCATGTTGTCAGGTTGTCGCGTTCTTGGACTCAGTTGTTAAAAATAAACAAATAAATAAATACGTGAATGAACTAAAAGTTTTGTCATAAAATCTCAAATTTGATAAAATGTGTGACTCATAAAATTTAAGCTTTTGTACCAAAATTAAAATTTTTACACAATTAAAAAAACAAAACAAAACCTTTTTTCATTTAAAAAAAAGAAGAAGCAAATTTTGCTATAAAATTGTAAATTGCATCATATTTCATCATGTATCTTTTTTTCATTGAAAAAATATTTTGGTCTTAAGATCTCAAATTTCACAAAAATCGCAATCGCAATTTTTGTACTAAAATTACATGTTTTTTCGACAAAACTTAAAAATTTAAAAAACAGTTGACTTATTTGTTTAAAAAAGCTCATTTTGTTGAAAATCTGCAAATTTTGCAAAATTGAGACTTTTTGAACCATGACTTTTTATCATACAATCAAAAATTTCACTAAATTCTGACTTTAATCTTGAAATCACAATTTTCTGTTGGAAGATCTCACGTTTCTGCAACAACTTTGACAGAATTTGTTTTGCAGAATTATACATTTTTCTATAATTTCAACTTCTTGTCCAAAACTCAAGTTTTTGTAAAAAAACAACAACAACAAATTGACAAAAAATAGCGACTGTTAGTAGTAAAATCTTCTTCAATCATTTCCTAAATCCTGACTTTCTGCCAGCTGCTCTCCACCTCAGTTATTCCACCTTAAAGCAGCTGCTCTCCATCTCAGTTATTCCACCTTAAATCAGCTGCTCTCCACCTCAGTT
>JBAMYA010000003.1:8116793-8131471 GCA_037176975.1 Arrhamphus sclerolepis
ATAGAATGCTCATGTCTTTATTGGTGGGCAAACCAACAAAATCATCAAGGGATCAAATACTTTTTACTCTCACTGTAGGTGTTCTATCAGGTTGAGGTCAGGACCCTGCAGGCCAGTCCAGTTCATCCACACCAAACTCTCTCATCCATCTCTTTATGGACATTGTTTTGTCCACTGGTGCACAGTCATGTTGGAAGAGGCAGGGGCCATCTACAAACTGTTCCCACAAAGTTGGGAGCATGGAATTGTCCAGAATCTCTTGGTATGCTGAAGTATTAAGAGTTCCTTTCACTGGAACTAAGGGGCCAATTCCAGCTCCTGAAAAACAGCCCCACATCATAATTCCCCCTCCATCAAACTTTACACTTGGGACAATACAATCAGACAAGTACTGTTGTCCTGGCAACCACCAAACCCAGACTAATCTGTCAGATTTTCAGAGAAGCGTGATTCATCACTCCAAAGAAGGCGTCTCCAGTGCTCTAGAGTACAGTGCTGATGTGCTTTACACCACTGCATCCAACACTTTGCATTGTACTTGGTGATGCATGGCTTGGATGCAGCTCAACTGTTCTTGAGCTAATCTGAAGACCACATGAAGTTTAGAGGTCTGTAGCAATTGAGTCTGCAGAAAGTTGTTGACCTCTGTGCACCATGTACCTCAGCATCTGCTGACCCAGCTCCATCAGTTCACGTGTCCTAACACTTGGTGGCTGAGTTGCTGTTGTTCCCAATCGCTTCCACTTTGTTCTAATCCCACTGACAGTTGACGGTGGAATATTTAGGAGCAAAGAAATTTCACCACTGAACTTGTTGCACAGGTCACATCCTACCACAGGACCATGCTGGAATTCACTGGGCTCCAGAAAGCGACCCGTTCTTTCACTAACGTTTGTAGAAACAGTCTGCATGTCTAGGTGCTGGATTTTATACACCTGTGGACATGGAAGTGATTGGAAGACCTGGATTTAATTATTTGGACGGGTGAGTGAATACTTTTGGCAGTAAAGTGTATGTCACTATGAATCAAGATTTGTGCTTCAAAAGAAAAGAAGTCAAACTAGAGATTTTTTGGTATCCAAATGTGATTTTGTTCTGTAGAGGCAACAAAACATTTCACTTGTTACATCTCCATGTGAGTCCTCAGACCTTCTTTGGCTGGAGATGATGGGAAAGGTGCATTTGCAAAAACAGATAGATGTCACTTCTTAAAAACTCTTCTTTCCCATTGGTTATGTTTTTTATAGCCACAAAAAATATTTCATACTTTTCCTGTATTTTAAGTATGAAATGAATTGATGAATGCTCTTGTGTTAAAATATATTGCAAAGACCAAAAAGTAGAGTTCATCAAAATTTTCATCACTAGAATCTTCATAGTCTGTTTTTACAGTTAATCTCTTCATATACAGCCTTCTAGCATGCTTTAGGTCTGCCCTTTCTTATTAGTCCACAGTATGCTTAAGTGGAAAAATTGTGCTTTTCATGACTTCTAGGGATTCAAATTTGTCTTAAACTGTTATGGCTGGTATTCATTACACGAGACAAATTCCTCACATCATAGCATTATATTAAGCAGACACTTTAACTAAAAGACTTGTTTCCTTTATACAAAAGATAAAACATATATATATATACATTTTACATATGTTTAAGTATATACATATGGTGCAAGAGATAAAGAAAATCCTAATAAATAGAAGATGATACTGTGTATATATATATATGTAAAGAAAAGATTTTTTTTTTTTGGAGTTTATTTACTGTACTTTTTGAAAAAAAAGATGTTAAATTCAGTTAAATCAGCATTCAGGTGAGTGCAGCGCAGAGGTCACTGCAGCTAGGACACAATTCAAGTGCAGGTTAGGAAGTTAAAGAAAGGATACAGCTTCGACAGAAGGTATTCTTTAAACAGGAGAGTTTTCAAGAGCTTCTTGGGCATAGAGAGTGACGACTCTGCTCTGGTATCTACTGAAAGCTTGTTCCACCATTAAAAAACCATGTGGAGAACAGTCTCCACTGAGATCTCCTTGAAGAGAGGACAAGACCAGTCCATGTTCTTGTGATGAGCGCATCACACAAGAAGAGGTGTAAATCTTTGCAACTCAGGTCATATCAGCAGGTGTGAACCCTGAGAGCACCTTGTGGGCAAGTGTCAGCAATTTATGTTTTATTGGGGCAGCCAAAGGTAGCCAGAGTGGCTCAATGATCAGAGGTGTGACATGGACCCTTCTGGGCTGATTAAAGACCAGACGCAGCGCTGCGTTCTAGATCTGCGGTAAGGGTCTGATTGTGGAAGCTAGAAGGTCAGCTTGAAGGTCATTGCAGTAATGGGATATCACTGCGGCCTGTACCAGCGTCATTCATTCATGCTGGAAATCAAGAAGTCTTGTCCATCAGATATTAAAGGGACCTTTGGGAAGCAGGGCATCTGTGCAGTGAAAAGTTCAGCTTTGTTCAACTTTCTGCAAATGAGGACATCCAAGCACAAAGACAAAGTAGACATCATTCTTTTTTTTCTTTTTGCTGCATTCCATGAAAGTTTTTTTCTCATGTTCGTAGCGTTCGTAATTGAATCAGAACAGAGTACTGCTGTACTTTTTTATGATCCCTCGATGCCTGTGGTTGGATGAAACTGGCATGGAGGAGGTTGGGAGCAGAGCTAGTGTCATTTGCTGAGATTATCTGATCAAAGTTGGCGTTTACGATTTACAACATAGCAAGGTTCAAATAAATCTCAGATGTGGCTGTAATGTTCATGCCTCCACAAAAGAAAATAGGGGAGAACCTAAAGTCGCTTGTGTACAGTAGGCCCACAAAGTTGGTCCACCTGAGAGTTTAAAGTATACTTTTTATACTTTACCTAACTAATTTTCAGCTGTATAGCTGTCATTTTAAGATTGGTTAAGCAAACAACAACAAAAAGATTGGTCCTGTTAACCCCTAGAGCCTGTGACTCTATCCAGCTCTGCACCCCTGTACGATTCCAGCCTTCTCAGATGAAAGATAGACAGTGGTGTTGAAAACAAATGTTCCATCGTAGCTCAGAAACGGTGGTGGTAGATATACCAATGAGACAGGAGCAAAGATGAAAGACAGAACCTCCTCGAAACAAGGACAGACAGCAGTGTCAGAGATGTGGAGGATTAGTCTTAGAGTGTGACGGCCCATCACTGCCTCTACAATCTTTGTCAGCTAACCAACCAATAGGAACGCACCATGAAATAACATAAACAGCACAGTAGTCTAGCAACAACAGCGCCAGATGCAGTGGAGAAACAGAGAAAAATGTGCAACTGAAGTAAAAAAGAAAGAGACTTGTTTTTCTTGATTTCATTTCTTTTCTTTTCAAAGCACACCAACACCACTACGGCCATGCTAACTTTAGAGTCATCAGTGCATTACCACATTAGCAGCAACATTCTAATGTCGTGCAGATTTATTTTTGTCGTAGCAATGATTCAACGTAGGTTCAGTCACACAGTCGAACATGCTGTAAATTAACAACGTTTACAATGTAATTTACATCCAGACATGGTGCTCACACCAGCACACAGATAATAGAAGATTTACATTTTACCAGCCACTTTATCAAGTCCACCTTTCTAGTTAAAGGCTGGACCCCCTTTTGCCTTCAGAACTACCTTAATTCTTCATGGCATTATTTCAACAATGTGTTGGAAACATTCCTCAGAGATTCTGGTCCATATTGACGTGACGGCGTCACCAAGCTGCTGCAGATCTGTCGGCTGCACATCTATGATGCAAATCTCCTGTTCCACCACATCCCAAAGGTACTGTATTGGATTGAAATCTGATGACTGTGGAGGTCACTGGAGTACTGTGATCTCATTGTCATGTTCCAGAAACCAGTTTGAGATTATCTGAGCTTTGTTACTTGGAGCATTATCCTGCTGGAAGTAGCCATCAGATGGTCCACTGTGGTCATAAAGGGATGGACATGGTCAGCAACAATACTCAGGGTGCAGCATTTAACCATGCTCAGTTGGTACAAAGTGTGCCAAGAAAATATCCCCCACACCATTACAACACCAGCAGCCTGAACCATTGATACAAGGCAGGATGGATCCATCCTTTCATGTTGTCTACTCCAAATTCTGACCATCTGAACGTTGCAGCTGAAATCCAGGCTCATCAGACTAGGCAACGTTTTTCCAGTCTTCCATGGTCCAGTTTTGGTGAGTCTGTGTGAATTGTAGTCCCAGTTTCCTGTTCTTATCTGACAGCAGTGACACCTGGTGTGGTCTTCTGCTGCTGTAGCCCATCTTCTTCAAGGTTCCACGTGTTCTACGTTCAGAGATGGTGTTCTGCATTCCTTGGTTATAACCACTGGAGTTCCTGTTGCCTTCCATCATCTCCAACCACTCTGCCTATTCTTCTCTGACCTCTCACATCTACAAGGCATTTTCATCCACACAACTGCCGCTCACTTTTTAGACCATTCTCTGTAAACCCTAGAGATGGTGGTAGGTCATATTCCCAGTAGATCAGCAGTTTCTGAAATACTCAGTCCAGCCAGTCTGGCACCAACAACCATGCCACGTTCAAAGTCACTTAAATCCACTTTCTTCCCCATTCTGATGCTGGTTTGAACTTCAGCTAGTTTTCTTGACCACCTCTACATGACTAAATACATTGAGTTGCAGCCATGTGATTGGCTGATTAGATATTTATGTTAACAAGCAATTGAACTGGTGAACGTGATAAACTGGCTGGTGAAGCTAGACTGTGTGATCAGAGCTTCTGCGTCACAGTCAAAGTTAAACAACTTCTGGTCCTTGATTAATGTGACTAGTCATATCATGAATTATGATTCATAATATGGGACAATATGACTATGTGTCAGAACCGTCTGAAAAACCTTCATGTCATATTAAAGAACTTTGGTTTGCCACAATAATCTTTACTGATGTCTGAAAATCCTCACACTCAAATCGTTTCTCATGAGGCGTTCAACCAAGCAGAATATTCCACAAATAAATAACACATAGACAACATATGGACCAAATTAATATATTTTACAAGAGCTAAAACAAGGTGTCTTTCTCACGTGCATTTGCATTTGGGTGTCCAAAGTAATAAGGTGGAACATTCCAGGACTATATTCCAGTGAAAGATTACTTGATAACACAGTTTGGTGAGAAGTGCACATTTACAGCTAGTTATAGTAGCACTTTCAACAAGAAAACATCTATTTATGACATATCAAAGTTGTTATGAATTAATTAGCTTTGTGTTTCAACTCTTTCAAGTGAGTGCTACCTTGGTTGTGAGTTTACAAAAGAATGTAACCCACATTCCAAGCCAGTCACAAAGGCACGTTTAACAAGAAAACACAATCTGCTAACTCTCTGTTATCATTAACAGGAAACCTCTTTACCCGCCGGTCTTTGTAAATTACCTTTACTTATAGTCCATATCATGATCTTTCATTAGAGCCAGTTAAAAAAGAGCATCACCTTCAGTTGATACTTTTGTGTTTCTGCACAATAACAGGAACTATGTCTCTGTTTACTTCTAAATAAAGTATCCATATGCCTCCTTAGAAGGTTGCTAACGGTACATGTACTCCCACTCATGGTGCAAACAGTCTCCACCTACACCGAAGCTGTTAGTAATAGGAAAACAGTACAACTTGTGTGAGTAATAATGTCAATAACAGATTAAAGTAAATCCTCTTATTAATTATCCTAAACTCATGTATCAAACTATGTCTAGAGCATGCAGCTGAGACAAAAGGTTTTGTTGGTTCCAGCATGAAATTAAATCTACTTGAACCCTGAACACAACACTATCACTTTATCTTGGACTTTCTAAGACTAACGGTGTCATCTTGAGATTAGCAGCAGAATTACTCAGCTTTGCCATCTTTATCCAGAACTAAGGTCACATAACAGTGCCTTTTCTGGTTTTTCTGCACCTCTGAAGTGGGAATCACAAAACTGTAACGCTTATTTCAAAAGAAGAAAACCCTGTAGAGAAGGAGGATGACTCCACCCCCGAAAAACTGTTTTACTGTACCTTTGTGATGTGAACAAATCATGTCAGAGAGATCTCACTAAGACCTTGTGAACTTGTGTCAAAGTTTGGGGAAAAAAGGTGTTTCCTCTAGCAGGGGGTTCTGGATAAAACTGGTCGGATGAAATTTTAGAACCGACCTCTTTTAGCTGTCACGTGTCCGCTTACACTGCATGTAAACTACCATTTTGAGCCACATGGTGGTGGTAGCGCTCTTTGTTAGCCGCCAAAAAAGAAAAGAAGACATAAGTAAAAACCAAGAAATAACAAAAACAAACTAAATGGAATGAAAAATATTTGAGGAGCTAAAGTTGATTGTAGCATTTCTGTTTGTTGTGTGTATAATGTATAATTATGGTGCTAAATGATAAAAGACAACTGTACATGAAGCGGACATTAGACAGCTGTCCACAGCGTACCTAATCAGTGATATTAAGCAATAAAGATGACCAATCAGATACCCGAGCGTCATTTGATGCGCTTGACTGACAACTTTGTTCTGCCTCTTTGCAATGTTGCTGTGCAGCTTCAAAGACTCTGTAAAACTCTATGGGTCATGTGACCGGCTAGTTCGTCCAGCATTTTGCTATCATTGGTGGAAACGCAGCTTATCTTCAAGTGTGTTCTTGAAAAGTGTTTGCATTTAGAGTTTCCTGGATCAATTAAGGGGCTGTTTTACGCTCAACATCCAGCTTGTGATGATGAAATAACTTTCATCTTGGGGTCCAACAAAAAACTGGTTCTACCCCAGTTCTGGTGTATTTGCAAAAACAATATGAAATTTGTCTTAGAAAACGATGGTGGAAGCGTTCCCTGTGTGTTGTCAGCTGACTGCCTTCGCCTCTTAAACCTGTGAACAGGGCTGTTAAGACACGGTTGAAATAGGAGCTATGTCATGTTTGACTAAAAAAATGTCACAAACATTTCATGTCGAGGACTGGTAACGAAACCTCACACAGTTAACAAATTTGATCCCAATGGCATAGGTAAGTATGCATCACAAAAAAAGTGAGTTCAGTGGAGGTTTATTAAGTCTTCCATTTCTGCTACCTGTCCCTTCCAGAGCCCATGCGTGCCTTGCGAGGTCTCACAGCGACAGAGATCCAGCCGCGGCTGCTGGCCCTTCAGTGGGAGCCGCTGGGATACAACCTCACCCGCTGCCACACCTACTCCTTATCCCTCTGCTACCGCTACTCCATGCCAACAGGGGGCAGCGGAGGGAACAACGCCACCGTCCGAGAGTGCCTGTCGGTGGAGCGCAACACGTCTCACTTCACCCTGAGGGACTTGCCTCCCTTCCGTGCCGTCCACGTGCGGCTCTCGCTGGCCAACCCGGAAGGGAAGAAGGAGAGCAGAGAGGTCACCTTCCAGACCGAAGAGGACAGTGAGTGGGCGCTTTTATTTTATACATTGAGACAGTTAAGTTAGAAAACATTATGTTCCTTGAAACACCAAGGATGTCTCGCAGCAGGCCCTGAAAGCAGGTCTTCACTGACTCCCATGTTAGAATGTGAAATATTCAGCAAATATAAACATATTTACAGCGTGAGACGTGCTGCGACCTGCAGTAACCGTTGTCAGCCTGTCAACAGGCGAAAATTTATTTTTGACATAAAATTTAAAGTTTCACATAATAAAACTGAGGCTCTTATAGTAATATCAAAAATTTCTTGTATAATTTAAATTAAAAAAAAAAAAAAATTTTTGTCATAAAATGGTGTATTTCACAATATCATTTTCTTTTTGCATTAAGTGAATGTTTGTCATAAAATCTCAAATTTTTCCAAAATTCTTGACCTTTGTTGTAAAATTGAGACATTTGGACTAAAATTACAAAATCACAAACTTAAAGAAATGTTGATTTTGTATAGAAGATTTTATCATAAAATTACTTTCTTTTTCTTTTGAACAACCAAGACTTTTTATCGTGCAGTAATTATACTTTATACAGATACAGTTGTAATGGTCATAAAATGCCAAATTTTGTGTAATTTCAACATTTTTCCTAAAAGTTATCACATAAAATCTCAGATTTCACAAAATGTTGCAACTTTCATCATAAATTACACAAATTTTTCTCATTAAATTGCAAATTTTAAAAAAAGTTATTTTTTGTAAAAAGCAATTTTTTTTGTAATATTGCAAACTTTGCAAAATTGGGACATTTATGTTTTCCAACAGCCAAGACTTTTCTATTGTTTTTGTTGGAAGTGTGTGTGTGTATATATACACAGGTGTGTGTATAAGGCGAGGAGTGAATGGATGGGTGGATGGCAAGTTTTTTGTTTTGTTTTGACATTAAGCACTTAGTGATACATGTAATTTTATTATAAGTGCTATATAGAAAAGTTCTGATTTGATCTCTGTCTCGCTGAATGCATTTTAAAAACATTTGAATATTATAGCTACTGTAGACTACCTGTAGGCCTATGGATTCCCATAGCAGTGTAGACGCGCATGCGCACTCACGTCCTGCCGAATGAAATCTCAGGTCGTTAGGCCCTAAGCAGTTTCATTTCCGAGCTGCTCTGTATCGTAAATAACGCAAAACATAGCTGCTTATTCTCCTACTGATATTAATGAATTGTTTTAACAAGACTACACATTGTTAGCGGATCTATTTTCTGACCCAGACTGGTTCTGAATGAGGGGTTTGTAGCAGACAGTTGCGTTCCCATCTTCCTGGTACTGCGTACCGCAATTGAATCTTTAAGTGGTACGCAGTACCAGACCGCACCGGCTTACTTTCACCCCTGCTTCCGGTGAAGATGATGGAGAACTTCTACACTGTCATCATGGAGTCCATCCTCGCATCATCAATAACAGTCTGGTTTTCTGCATCCACAGCCAAGGACAAGGCCAGGCTGCAGCGGATCACCCACTCTGTTGAGAAGGTGATTGGCTGAAACCTCCCACCTTTCCAGGAGCTGTGCATCTCCAAGACATGGAAAAGTGCGGCCAGGATTGCAGCCAATCCCTCTCACCCTGAACACAGACTGTTTCATTTCCTCCCCTCTGTTAAAAGCTGGTTTATTAGTGATATGACTGATAATAAGTCAACGTGTGACAAAAGCGTGTGATAAGAGCATTAACTGTACGAATTGTGTTATATATTACAGAATGTTTTAGTCGAGGAAAACAAATACGTACAGGGCACTAGTTTATCCTCCATACCGCTAGGTGGCGGCACTGTGCTTATACGAAACTGTGGCTTATAATGTTTACGGAAATACTTCCACGGTTAGCTACAAGGAGTTTTCATGTGACCTGCCAAGATAGCGTTTGAATTATATTTATTTATTAATTTTGAGGGTTTTATATCTGTTATTAATTCAGAAAAATAACTTTAAGTTACTCCCGTGCACTGAGGATAGTTTTCTATCAGTACTAGATCAACGTGTGAGCTTGTTGACTCCTCGTGTTTTCATCTCTACCAGCATGACTCTTCTCAGCAGATAGATAATCAGAAAAGGGGCTGTCTTTGAACATGGCACGAAGTCTCCAGGTCTTCTCGGTTCTCTCTAGGCTTCGTGCTCCATCATTGATCCCCCCGGTTTCTTACTATAGCTGTCGACTCGCGAGCAGAGGTCCCAGCAGAGGGTGGACGGGACAGGGCCATGTGGACAGAAACGTGGGACCACAGAGAGACAGATTCAGCGGTGAGATGTCTGATGGAGAGCTGCACCTCGAAGATGTGGAGGACAAGCTCCAGGATTTGATCGAGTAGGATTCCTCATGGTTTATCATTACATTATACCAAATATAAAACAAACTGATGTTAAAACCACAAGTTTGCATACACTGCATGAAAAGACACAAAACCCTTTTCTCTCACTGCCTGACATTAAATCAGATTACACTTTCCCTGTTTTAGGTAAGTCATGATTACCTAAGTTATTTCTGTTTGCTAAATATCATAATAATGTAAGTCAGAAGTTCACATACACTTCCTCAGTATTTGGTAGCATGGCCTTTAGACTGTGTGACTTGAGCCAAATGCTTTAGGTTTTCTTCTACAAACTTTTAACAATAGTTTATTGAGGTTTTGGTCCATTCCTGCTGACAGAACTGGTGTAACTGAATCAGATTTGTAGGGTAGTTTGCTCAAACACTCAGTTCTGCCCACTGATTTTGTACTGGACTGAGACCAGGACTTTGTAGCCACTTGCTCAAGCCTGAAAGCTTCCTCCTTTTTCCTCCAAATTTAATGATGGTCATTATGGTCATCAGACCACACGACATGTCTCCTTAAATTAGAGACATTTCTGTGCATTTGCAAATCTGGAAATTGTAGCCAAGGATGAGCCAGACCCTGTGGAAGTCCACAATTCTCTTCCTGATGTCTTGGCTGATTTCTTTAGACTTTTCCCATGATGTCAGACAAGGAAGGACTGTGTTTGACATGTGCCTTAAAATACATCCACCAGTGTGCCATCAATTAACTCAAATGTCATTAAATAACCTATTACAAGTGTCCAAAGCCATGACATCATCATATGAGCTTTCCCACAGCAAGTAATAATCTTAAATTAGTAGTATTCTTACTGTATCATTATTGTGGTATTTAACAACTGTAAATTATTAAAGTAAATTATTTTGGTAATCCTAATTGACATAAAACAGGAAAAGTTTAGTTTGATTTAATGTCACTGAGTAAAAAAGGTTATGTGTCTTTCATACAGTGTATGTGAACTTGGGATATAAACTATTTATACTCTGCCTATGATCTCTGAATGTCATTTCAAACACTATTCCTATGTCTTCAGTGAAGGAAGAAAACGGCAGAGGACAGTGAAGTATCACATACTGAGAAGGCAGATGACTGCATCAGGAGCTCCAGAGAGAAAGTTAACCTGGGATGCAATTGAGCAAATTAAGTGAGTCATCTCCAGTTTGTAAGTGCACCCACCTTTACGGATCGAAAATTTAATCTTAAAACAAATCCCTGTTTAATTTTTAGGTATCTAAAGAAAGAGCAGCCTGAAGAGTGGACTGTCGAGCGCCTAGCTGAGGGCTTCTCTGTCACACCTGACGTCATTCTGAGGGTCCTCAGGAGTAAATTCACCCCGTCTCTGGAGAGAAAAGCCAAGCAAGATGCTAAAGTTATGGCTAAACTTGGTCATCAAGCACTCCCCTCTGGTGCAGGGGCACAGCAAGACAAGCTCAAACTGGGAGGGAATAGAGCACCCAATAAGCTCCCATTTGGGAGTACGAAAGGTGCTTTGGTCCCTGTGTCTGGCCAGACTCATTTAATTAGAGACAAAGATACAGGACCCCCAGTAAAAAGTCCAGCCCACATTGCTGTTCTGTCACCACAGTTAAGAGATGATATTCATAACAATGCCACAGTGACACCACTAACAGACGAGAACAGCACTGGTTGCAGTCCCTCAGAGGAAGATGAGGAGAGCTGGGATGGACATGTGTTCACAGATGAAGAACTGTCAGAGTTTCTGGAAATGGGAAAGCCGCCTCCTGTGGTGCAGCTCGGAAATGATGTCTTTGATGCTGAGGGAAAGTTTTTGTACAGAATCTGAAGGACGACCTGCATTGAGTTGATGGATGAGCATGTGTGTTTATGGTGGTACTTTTACAGTTGTCCTGACAGAGACTTTGCATTAGTTCATATATTACCTACATTTTTGTAATCACTATTTATTGAAGCAGTTTTTAATATGCTAGGTTATTTCACATTGCATTCAAACTGAGTTCTTTATTTGTACTTTTCAATCATTTGAAATGGGTCAGTAAAAGTCGAATTAGTGAGATTAAGAAGCTTTAAGTGGACATTATTAATGGAAATAACCTAATTGCAGAAAATAAATGTTGGAATGTATAAATAAGACCTGAAAAAAAAGTAGTTTGTGAAATACAATGCAACACAGAATTCAGAAGTGGTGACTTGCATACCTGAGGAGTATATGCTCTAGATGCTTTGGCAAAAAAAGGAGGGAAATTGCTGCAGTCATTAGTAAGTGGTGCCTTTGTAATTATTCTTTAAAAAAATTAAAACAGAAAAGTTACTTTTTAAAATTTTCTCCCAATTTGTCCTGGATTCATTTCTTAAACTCGTATTTCCATACCGTTGTTCAAGAAATAAGAACATGGCGACACAAATTAAGGAACATAAGAGTTTAATGTCAAACTCAAAGAAAATTGCTTTAAATATACAGAAAAGAAACAGCAGTTATAAAGGAGCAACCTTGTATTTATACAGAACCATCACAACTTCTTTTAAAATATACAGTAGTTTCAAACTTTAAAGGAAAATGCATTACCTTCACATGATACAGTAAAATGTCATTAAATAAACCCAGTCAGGTGTTAACCAGTGTAAAGCAGCTACATAGTAACCCTGCATCAACTCAGTTGTATATTTCAGCAAACCTGAAACTGTCTCAGTAGGACATCAAGTACCAGCAAACAAAAGGGAAACCAACCAGATCATTGCAGATTTAAAAAAAACAAAAAACAAAAACACATCTTCAGCCTTTAAGTATTGTTGACATGCAGTTCATTGGGAACTCATGTAAAACAGACAATTGTTGTCTGAAGTCGTCTTAAGCAAAGTGTGCAATTTTGGGGGCATCAATGTCACACTGAATTAAACTGGGTACATAATAGCTGATATAAACAGATGAACGACAGCCACGTGTCAGATCCTCGTACCAGGCACTTTTTAACCACTTCCAATTTAAAGCACACTGAACCTTGCTTGCAAATAAATTAAACCTGCATGAAAGCAAAGCGTTTAATACATGACAAAGACAGATTTGTAGGAAATATTTAAAAAGTTGTTTTTTTTAAATCAGTAGGACTGCGCACATCTGTTGGGGAAATCAAAGGTTGCTGTGAAAGACAGTGAAACCTTCAATGGCCTTCAAAGTCACAATAGAAAACCAAACAAAGTGATGCTCGTACTGGAGCTTATAAAGCAGGACTTCAGTAGAATCAGGCCATAAACGATTTACATAATTGTAGTTAATTTCACATTTTTTTCTGTTTCCACCACCAAAAAATATTACATTTGGTCATCTGACAATTTGCAAAGAATGAAAATGTAAAATTTTAAAAAGTTGGTAGATATCTACTATGAAATTAGAATTTTCAATTTATTTATTTATTTATTTATTTGACATATCTGACTTATACTTTTGTTTGTTACGTGATTTGTATAAGATGGATTTTTTTTTTTACAAATCTGGATTAATTATTACAAACACAGTTTATATAGGATGTCCTATTACAGTAGGTCACATTTAAGAAAAAAATGAATTAATTACAAACTTACAAAGGACTTTGTGCTTTCAGCAGTCTGAACTACAGTAAAATTTTAAACATTCTGTCTTGAAACAGACACACTTCACCATCCTGGACATTGACGCATTACATGTTTTGCGCAACGACATTTTCACTAGATGACTAACAGCAGTAAGATATGTTGTGCTGACAAGATTATTTACCGTGGATGAACAATGTACTAAATATACAAAATCTTAATATGTTATTGCTATCAAATCCCATAGAAATGGGCATTTTTGCTTAAGCCTTATTACTTCAGCCATAAACCTCAACGTCCAGTTATACTAAAAGTATTTTCGGCTTCCATTTCTAATACAGACCAAAAAGAGAGAGAAAAGATTTCACAACTCGACACTCAAAAAACCTAAAATTTATAAAGATTTGGTCATCTGGGGAGTATTTCTGACACATGCATAATTAAAGAATGGAATAAGACTCAGGTGGTCAGGGATCATTATTAACCAGAAACCAAATATAAGCTTTTCAGCACCTACCAAAGTGATATCACGTGGAAAAACTGCAAAGAAAAACAGGTTTCTGTACAACAGCATGGAAAAAGGACAAATCTTCAATAGAAATGCAAAAGTACCATCAGGAGCATATCCAGCTGATGGGAAAAGTAAGACCCTTAGAGCAGGGGAAGGATTTGTACAACTGGGTTTTCTTTAAAACCATTACCCAGGCTCTGTCAGCCGTTCAGTAGTTACTGCACAGTTCTTCATTGCCTTAAATAAATAGCTGAGATTCAAATTTACGAAACAACTCACAACACAAAACCACTTTCAGTGTTCTCAACTGTGGCATTAGTCTTAGGAAACTTTCATACATTCATTAAACTTCACTTATCACAGCAGAGCGACGCAGACTCTCTGCTGGTAGCTGAGGCCAAAGTTATTACTAGAGGGTGAAAGGAAGGAATAACTGGAGACGAGAGTGACAGGAAGAGTGGCCGGCCACAGGATGGACTGGAAACCTGTTCCACAACAGGTGGCACCTGCTATTCAAGTAGGTCCTGTTCAAAGAGAAGAGAACATACCAGTGAAGCCAGAACTAAGTCAGGTGTGCAAACAAACCATCATGGTTATGTTGCTACAATCACACACAACTCAGTTAATCAAGTGTCCTCACTCTGAAAATGGTTTTCCAACTTAAAAAGAAACCAAAAAACATAAACAGTAACTAGTTTCAGATTATGATGCTCTCAGGTGGAATGTAGGCAAGGTCTTTTTGCTGTTACTATACGTTTCCCTGGGATTTAATCCCAACATGACCCAAAAACCTTTGTCAGGTTAATTACAAGGAGCAGCAGGAAGTTGTATCATTTATGCCTTTTTACAG
>JBAMYA010000003.1:8138562-8165649 GCA_037176975.1 Arrhamphus sclerolepis
GCTACAAATGACATGTCGAAAATTGACTTATTCTATTCTTCCATTATGGGCCGACATCTGGGCAACATTTTACCAATAAACAAACGTTCTCCCTGAGATGTCTTACCGATAAAACCTTTTAATCTTGCCGACATCTGTAAGATGTATGCGTGCTATGCAATGACTGTATATAATAATCAGCGTCATAGAGAAGAACTATTCTAAATAGCTCTGATGATAATACTGTCTGGGAGAGCACGTCATTTTCCCCAAAGAGCTGATTGGCCAGTGGGCGGGGCTTTATGAAGGATTGATTCAAACCTGAGAGTTACCCTGCTCCGGAGCAGGTTAGTCGTTCAGCGTATGTTACCCTGGTGATGTACCTCGATAAGCAATTACCCACTTTCGTGATACAGAAAACCCAGAATTAACTCTGAAGTTACCTCGCTAAAGCTAAATCTCGCTTTTACAGGCCTCTGGTAATGTGAGCCCGCGTATTTGTGGTGTTACCTGAAGTGTTTAATATTCATTTTGCAAACCTTGAACACTGTGAAGCTCCTTTTTAAGCTTGATGCTCCCGTCATTCAGTAAAAACCAAAATGAGTCCAAATCTTTAGCTTCAACGAATACGGTTGAATCTCCTCCATTTTTGTAGTTTCCTCTTTGTTTTGGTGCTTTCCGCACATGCGTACGTTCCAGAACCAGCTGCATGATGACGTCAGGACATCTTGCGTAGTCGCAAAATGGATGCAGACATGAGCAGATTTGTTTTATTTTTTAAATTTTTTTTAAAAGTGATTTTTGGACATTTTATATCGAATCAAATTTATATCTGAATCATAGTAAATGCGAATCGCGATTTTTATGTGAATCGCTTTTTTTGGGACCGTAATCCCTAAATTGTACTACTCATACGAAACATTTAAACAGTGCTGCGCATGTTAGAGCATTGAACAACCTGCAATAAGAAAACATGGAAAAAACAAGTATTCTTACATTTACTTGACTTTTTCCTTTTTCATTTCAGACTCTTGAAAACCAAAATATCTGATGTTTTTATTTTTTTCATCAGCGTGATTCTTTTTTTTTTTTTTTTTACATAGATATTTTTTTGTATTTCAAACCTGTAGCATGTTTCAAAAAAGGCATCGAGACCGTCCGACTTTAAGCTCATCTTGATGTTTCCGTTCCTTCTCGCAACTCCTAAAATGTTTTGTCGAAAGATCGACACCAGTACACACCATTAATCAAGCTTCCACGTACATCATCTTTTGGGGACAGGTGAGGACCACAGGCAGGCCACTTCTCCTAAAAGCTAAATAAAAGATCTGAAATCTTTGTGACTAGAAAACACGTTTCCAGTCTTGGATGGTCCATCCCAGAAACATCTGCAATCAGAGGCATCAATGCAACCTCTGGAGAAGGTTCAGACGAGGCTTCTGGCAGACTGGAGCAGAGCAGGGACGAGGTCATTGCTTTACAAGTCTCAAGGAAGTCTTGAGGCAAGTCTCAAGTCAAGTCTTGAGTCAATGCAGGCAAGTCCCCAGTTAAGTCTCGAGTCAAGACAGTCAAGTCCCAAGTTGAGACGTGCATATCCATAGTCAAGTCCATGTCAAAACAAGAAAATCCAGAATGTCATAGTTAAATTTTACTGTGACTTGTTGTAGGCTTGATATTCTAACGTTTATCAATACGTGCGCTGAAGTGGGAGGGTCTTTCTGGGAGTTCTGCTCAAGAGTTTCTCATGAAGTATGATCAGTTTGAACGAACTTTGTTCTTGTTCTCATGGCCTTGAGAAGAAGAGCAAATTTCCCAGTATGTATTAGCCTTTAGCGTCTGGCTAGCTTCACCTAGCAAACACTGTTAAACTAGCTGTACACTATGATTGGCAGCTGGAAGGTGTGTCTTCCTGAGGCTTTGGCAGAAATGCAATTAGTCTTTTTCATAAGTTCAGCTACTGCTAAAATAATTTTATTAACCGTTTTTAGGTCGCTCTCAAGTTTCATCATGTTGCTTTAAGTCTGATTATACTTACACATGTCAACACTACGCCCCAAGTCAAGTCACGTTTATTTATAAAGCACTTTAAAAAGCAACAACAGCTGACCAAACTGCTGGACAAGCAGGCAAACAGGCAAGTGTTCAGTCAAGTCTAGAGTTAGCAAAAGCAAGTCCCAAGTTGAGTCTTGAGTGAAGAAAGGCAAGTCTTGAGTCAAGTCTCGAGTCAGCAAAGTCAAGTCTTGTGTCAAGACCGGTCAGTCTCAAGTCAAGACAAGTAAGTCTCAAATTAAGCCTCGAGTTAGCAAAGCCAAGTCTTGAACTTGAAATGTCAAACAAACCTGGAAGTTGTTCCTTCTCTGACTTTGATCCTCTTCCAGGGTTGGACACCTAATGGAAACTGACATTCAGGATCAATGATCCAACATCTTGCTCATGTGACGTGTTCAGTTAATCATGATGCTGATGTGAAGTCACAGCGCCCAGCTCTACCTCCACGTACATGTTTGTCACATTGCAATATGCGTTTTGTGAACTCCTTTGTAGGTTTTGTGCCCAAACAAAATTAATCTTGGGAACAAAAGGGCTGTGAAGTTAATCGATGGGTACACACTTTTGAAATAACACATTATCTTTGGGTTTTGGGTAAAATATCAAGTCTTTTCAAGTCAACAGGTTCAAGTCCAAGTCAAGTTACAAGTTACAGGTGTAAAAATACAAGTCAAGTTCCAAGTCGAAAGATAACAAATTAATGATTTGAGTCCAAGTCATGGGACTCGATTCCACACCTCTGGCTTTTAGCACCACATCTTCTGTACATGTTTGTTCCCCAAAGTCTTACCTTTTCATTCATATGACATTTTCCACCAGCCTGATGACATCACCTGGTTGGAACAACATCACTTATGTTTCTTTCATTTACCAAAAACAGATGTATAATCAGAAATAAAACGATGAGGTTTATTATTTACATTTGAATTTTCCATATTGTTCTTACTTTTATTCTGGTTTGTGGTTGTAGATTTAAATGATTAATAACCATACTATGGCATGGGGAAATTCAAAGTAGCTAATTTTAGATGTATGTTAGCCATTGTTATCATGTAGGCATTTATTTGGCTGTAAATTTGCTAGTTTTAATCCTGTGAAGGTGTGTTTTCTTTATGATTTGAATATTGCAGGATGTTAAAATAAAATGGAAGCGTGCTGGTTGAATGCTGTCGTCTGAACATTGAGGGAGTGTCTCATTGAAAAATGAGAAATGACCTGATACATGCTGCTTGAATGAACTGACTGGCCTGTCTTATATGTTCTGCATTCTAGATGACCGCCATCGAGTGAAGCTCCACTCTCTGCTGGCAGACGCCAGCTCTGATTACGTCAATGCCAACTACATCGATGTAAGACGTCTTCCTCCTTCATCTCTGTCTGTAGCTCCTGCAGCTCTTCTTTATTTCTTGTTGTTGTGTTGTTCACCAGTCACCAGGAACATCCATGTGAGCTCAGCTGTCGCTTAGCGACAACTACGGCATGTTATCGTGTCAGAGTGTAGTTGTGGAGGCTTTCAGGTCAGATTTTCTCACAGTTATGTCCAAAAATCCTACAAGAGCCCATAAGCTCGACTAGTCTGGCCTTGTGACTCGACAGTGGACCAGAGCAGCTCTGCAGAGAATTTCATCAGCTCTCACATATTCTGATCTCACCTGCAGTTCAGCTCGATTGAGTATCTCGGGCAGCCTCTCCACCAGCCAGCAATAGCTTGCTCCCCAATGAAATGCACTCCGGAGACCTTTGTATTAGAAATACCAACACTCATGAAGGGCAGGCTCTTTTTCCTTCAGGCGATGAGCTCTGCCTCTCATCACACTGGCAGAATTTGCTCTCAGCACGATCCAGCCAAGAACGGGCTGTTTGTTGTTGCCTCTCTGCTTCATTACGTCCATTGTGCCTGCTTTTGTTTGCCAAACAAAAGTAAATGTAAAGTGGACGGAGGAACCAGTGAAAGCTCGCTGTGCTTTGAGAAGCCGCTTTATCTCCATTTAATGCTCCGTAAGTGTTCCATTAGAGCGAGCACTCCAAGGACCTTTTGGTCTTTAATTGTACTATATACAGTACCACCCACATGTTACGACAAGACCCCTGGCTCACATCATCACTGGCAAATGACTCCAATTATTAATGGAAGAGAGCTAGGCTGGAATAAATCAAGCTTTGCTGTTTTGAAAGGTTACATTTAAAAGGCAGACAGTCCCGCCCACTCATTCACATTGAAGTTAACATCATTTTTGCAGAGGACGTCACAGTGTTGGATCTTTAGGAGAGTCTATCCATTTTAATTTTGATGGGCCTTTACGTTTGCAGCTCTAAGCACAACAGTCAGGTTGTTTTTGTTGCTCTGGTGTTGACAATGAGAGGTCGCATGCAAGCAGTGGTCAAGGCTGAGCAGAACCAGATTTGAGAACCAAAACAAAGTAGGAACACTTAAAATGTAACTAAAAGCAGAATGCAATGATTTTTAAATTCATGAATCTCAATTTTGTTCACTATAGAACATTAAGATATTAAATGGTAAAAATGAGAGCTGAGACCATTTCATGAAAAATATGAGCTCATATTTCATTTCATGGCAGCAACATATCAAAAAGGTTGGGATGCTAAAAAGTATCATCTGGAGGAGTTAATTTGGCTAATTAACAACAGATCAGTGACATGATTGGCTACAAGGCATCTTATGTCGAGTTCACACTGTACAATTGCGGACGTTGATTTTAATTATTTTCTTTTCCAAACACACAAACACCACTAAGAAAATGTGAACTGTCGAGTTATCGGTGCATTAGCAGATTAGCAGCAACCTGCTAATTACACGCTGCGTTTAGATCCTGAAATGCACTCAGATTTTTTATTTTAGAGGCGGAGTCTTCCAGAAGTAAAGATGGGCAGAGCTTCACCAGTCTGCAGAAAACCTTACTTTAAAGACACTGAATATCTCGCTCTCTACAGTAGATAATATCATCAACCAATTCAGATCATCTGCAGATCTACCTGTTTCCCTGGAGACCAGGATGAAGGCCAGTACTGGATCTTCATGTTCAGCAGGCTCTTGTGCAGCACTGCGTTAAAAACAGAAATGAAACTACACTACATGGTCAGGAACACTTTTTTTTATATAAAATGGTTAAATATCTCAGTTTCAGCATGAGGTATGTTATTTATATTCTACTTGGAATAAAATATGGGGTTATAAGATTTGTACATCATTGGATTATGTTTTGAATTTACATTTTACACAATGTAAATTGTACATTGAAGAATGTATAGAGGGACATTCTGTGCTTCCTGAGGGATTGTCTGCTTTGCTCACATCTGAAACAGATCCTGTTGGGTTTTTGTCTGAAGGTTGGTCAGGCCACCTAATTGCCACTGCTTTCATTTTTAATTCATCCACATTTAAGCAAAGTGAAGACGTAACAGGTTCAAACTAACGGATTGTCCGTGCTCAATGTTGACCTTTGCTGTAGAAACATGGGTTTGAGTTTTCTCAACAACATTCTCTCCACAGGTCCTCATGTTCAAGAAGCTCTTTAACCATTTCATTATCCTCTTGTCCTGGTCTTTAATAATCAAAAATAACTAGCTCTTCTTTCCTCCCCTACTCCCCTTCTTTCTCTCTTCCTCTTTTCCACCTTTTTTCAATTCTTTGGCATCTCTTAGATTCGGATAAACAGGGAAGTAAGTACCTTGCTTCTCCTCTCTTTCCATCTCCATGCTCCCGCCTCTCGCTGTAACTGCCAGCCCTCCATGGCCTCCGTCCAAAAGTGGATCTTTCTGCCCTTGTCCTCTTTGAGCTGCTGAGCCGTTCCACCTCTAGCCATCACATTTTCAATTTTTATGTCACCCTGACTGCACTGGTCTCTCTCTTTCCTCGTCTTATACATAGTCAGACGCTCACCTGCAGTCCCCTCCTAGCAGGCTGTCCTTTAAATGAAATTATGGCACATTATGGAGGAGAAAAGATGGGGTCAGGTCAAAGCTCATGCTCATACATACAGAGAGGCAGGAGGCATTGTAAATATATTCAGTGACATTGAAGTGGTAAAAAGACAAAGCACATGCAAATTAAAGAAGTTCACCAAGGTTAGGGAGCATATTTATCAAGCATCTCAGTAGAGCCAGGTCAGACTAAATGATGTCACAGCAGAATTGACTGTTCTCATCTGAAAGCGTAACTCTTAGTGAAGAATCTAACAGGGTGTTAATCCAACTACTGACGTTTCATCAAAAATTGTCTGAATTACGTACATCTTCTTCTTTAGTCTGTCTTAAAATGTCATTAAGTGTTTAATAGCAGCAAGAAGGTCCTCTTGGAAAGGAGTGGAGGAAAGTCTTAGGACTTAGAAACGAGACTTGGCCACTCAACGCAACCGTTGCTACCTTGTCTGGAACCGAAAATAGCTAGTTGTGTTTTTCTTTGATCAGATTTTTCAAATGCCACCATTTGGAAAAAAACAAAAAAAACATTTTAAAAGCTAGTTCCAAAGTCTACTTCAGCCTGTTGTCCTAATAAAAGAACATTAACATGCACAACAAAAGGCTACATGACCCCACTGGAGTTCGAAAGGACAGTCCAGCCTATTCAGGGGAAAACAAACACGCTTCTTTCTAACCACATTGATTACCACCAGCGTGCTAACTGAGTAGCAAGTTTGATGGTAAGCAGTTGCGACTCAGGAGGCTGGTACCTGTTAGTAAAGCCTGGCCATGTCCCGTTCAGTTTCAGTCATCTAATTTTATTCTTCACCTCCAGAGTAGCTTTGCATTCAGCTTAACTCCAAAAGCATGTCGTTATTTTAGAAAGACAAGCACCAAGATTCACAAGGAGGCTGCATTTATGTTGCAGCACTCACATCTTTGGGGTGTCTACGTGGCAGGTCAATACCAACATACGTACGTGCATTTGCATCTGCCGTATAAGCAGATGAATTTTCCCGATAAAGTGACAGGTGAATGACGTAAACACAGGCAGACAGGCTCTTCTCTTTCATCTCCAGTTTAAATATGTTTCTAATATCTCTTCTGTCGTGTCTTTGACAGCTTCAGTAATGAAGAGGTGTATTCAGAGTAGCCAGTCATTTTTACAGAACTAACTGATGGTGCATCAGCATAGTGGTGGAACACTGAGAAGATGTGTCAATGTCCTAATGGAAGTAGGTCCTTATCCTACGTCTTCTGTTCTATTTTACTGGTATTAACTGAAAGTAATACTGCTTTTTCTCTCGTCAGTCGCTGAGCCCATCAAAGTTTTACGTTGTTTCCCCACCTGGTGACTCATACATGGGCGGATTTATCGCGGCTCGTATCAGTCTATGATCGGACCTCACATTTCAGGAATATGGAGGAAAAATTAGTAATCACAGTGTCTTATTTTTTATGATCAAAGTTTGAGGTCACACAGAGACACAAGTCTCAGAAATAAAGCTGGAGGGAAGTGTCAGACTGATGAATCTGGTAATGACTGCGTTTGTGTGCAGTCTTTCTGTGGACAGCAGTGATGTGTCGCTCACAAGTGAGCCGGCTGGAGTTGGTGCTTTTAAATATAGCCGACATTTGGCCGACTCCTGCCCTCTGTTTTCCTCTAATTTAGCTCACTCACTCTTTTCCATAGAGTATAAGTTGCATTTCCATTAGTGAGGTTCCGCATTAAACCGCCAGGCCGGAACCTCGTGTCTCCACTTACGGCAACAAGGCCGTTTGCACGTAAACTACCATTCCAAACCACATGGTGGCGGTATTGCACCAATTTCACTCAACTGCCAAAAAAAGAGCACAAGAAGATGTTGGCAAAAAAACAAAAAGAAGAAAAATAAACTGAAATGAGGCAAAAAATATTGGAGGATCTAAAGATGATCGTAGTGTTTCTGTTTGTTGTTTGTATAAAGATGATGGAGCTGAATGAGAAAAGACGACGTACACAAGGCGAGCATGAAGTCTCTGAATGATGTCATCTCCTGCCCATAGTGTGCCCAATCAGAGAGTCACCCCCTCCCCCCTCAGTACCAGTCCTACCACAGGAACCTTTTTAACTCTGCAAAGGTTCCTGGAAGCCTTTTTTGCAGAACTATTCCTGGTGAAGGAGACACACAACTTTTTTTTCTGGTCATGATCAATGACTGTACAAACTATGGAAGACCTCTACAATCACGTGACCAACAGTTTTGAGCCTTTAAAGCCCATTTTTCCTCTAACCGCATGGTTCCATGTTGCAATAGAGATTTGCTCTGTTTTGGGGACAGCACCTAGTGTTCAGTTGAGGAACTGCAACGACATGTAGCGCCTGAATGAGTTTTAACCTGGAAGTGGGATGGTTGCTGCTTGGTCATGGCCGCACAATCATCCCCGTGTGTCCACATCCGTGGTGCGTTGCTGCAGCTCATACGTGTCAATCCACCGTAACTCATCAGAGCGATTTTATGGGCATATATAGTAGGACAACCACAATACAGTAAAATGATAGACTGTGTAACTTATGTGAATTTTAGTCAAATATCCTGCCTTTGCCTGTGCTTTGGTATTTTAGTGTCCACACAGTGGTGATGGATTTCTTTCTCTAAATTCACTTGTCGTGTGGCTAACTTTCAAATGCAGCCTGAGTGAAATCAATTTATAGGAACAAGAAAGCTGCAAAAGAAGCTTTAGGTGCTGCTACAATCATGTATTCAGGACGGGAGAAGTCAGAATTCTTCGTGATGTCCTCCAGCTGCTCTCAGTGACGGTGATTAAAATTCTTCCAGGAGTCCCACAACTGCTTCTGAGATGCAAGATGGATATGACTTCATTCAGTTGTCTATTCCAAGGTCAGGTTTTCCTCAGCACACTGTAGTGAGATCGAGACAAAATAAACCAGGACTTATTTTTCCTTCTGTTTGATAGAGATGATGAGCTTTCCGTGGCTCATACAGCTGCACATGCTTGAGTTTTCTTTCTTTTCAAGCCATTGTGAATTCATGTCGCTTGATGTTTTTCGGCTTGCATGCTATTGGGAAATGTGGTTGCCAAGGTGACAGACTGGAAATCCGGTTGGCCCAGAGAGACTCGGCAACGGAGGCTCAGGAGAATCAGGGTGACCTCACTCTTTCATCGTGATGGACATCCATCTCCTACATGACAGTTATGGAATATAATTTGTGTTGCTGCCCGGCTGAGTGTGTGTGTGCGTGCGTGCGTGTCTGTGTGTGGGGGGGGAAACAACATGTGCGTGTGTGTACAGTGTTTGTACAAATGTCGCCAAATGCAGCAGTTGAAATCACTTCACCCGTGAGTGATGAGAGGGAGCACCACGCTGTCCTCTCAGGATCCATCATGATTGGCTGCTTTGCATTCAGCACGCAGGCCCTTACTAGTGGAGGGCCAGGACACCATTAATAGCCTTCCGGGCCGCGTACGCTGTATCATAATTGTGTCAATGCCAAGCAGAGCGGAGAAGAGAAAGCCAGATCAGTCAGTGTCACTCAGGTGGAATTACTCCCGGGGCTGAAGATGTTTCACTCGTCAATCTTCCCTTGATCAGCTGCATGCAGAACTCTGAGTGCAGGGCTGCTTTTGAAATACATCTGTTTCTCTGTCTGTCCATCTCTCTGCATGCAATGCCCTCGCTCAAAGAAAGACAGAGAAAAACTTGAATTAATGCCATTTTGATTTTGCTATATGATTCAAGTCTCATCCTTAAGCCAGAGTTGGTGCCAAAAGGCCGTCCAGTTTCTTCATGTCATACCTTCACGTGCAACAGTTAGTCCCCCACTTTGAGTCCAATGTGTTTTTTTGTGTCTTTGTGTGTCTGTGTGTGTGTGTCTGTGCTAAAACTTGATGTATTGGTTCATGATGGTTTTTACTGTTACATGAAAAACAGAACTTTGTACTTTTGTTTAACAAAAATGAAGAAAAAGGAACTGGGCAGTATTAAGTACCCCCTTACTGATTCCTTAAATGTTTCGGGCAAGTTGCAAGCAGGTGTTGCTAATCGTCAGCCGTTAATGATATGGTCATCAGGCCGCAATAGCAGCAGGCGTTTTGGCAGTTTGCTGGTTTGGTGCATTCAGAGGGTGTTGACATAATGCCAGGAGGAAAATACATGAGCAGTCATTGCTGCACACCAATCTAGAAAGGATCTACAAGCACTTTAGAATCCCTCAGAGACCTTCACAAGAGTAGAGGTCCCATTAAATTGATCCTAATACCAGACCATACAATGCTGAGAAAAATGCAAAAAAGACAAATAACAAACACACAAAACAGACCCAACAAGCCTCATTGGGTGTGTCACATGTCCATGACTGCAAAATTAAAGGGATGCAAATTTATATATAATGAGAGTTAAATAATTGTTGTTCAACCTTTTCTGTCTTAAAGGAACATGGAACCACAAATTTAAATTTCCAAAACCAGATCTGAATGAACCACAAGACCTCTAGAATGATGTCCTATAAACAGATGCTGCTTGGTCTTAATGGCCAGTGCTGTGTTTGATAAAAACCCAAACAAGGCTAGTCTGATAGATCAGAACCACATCTGGACCAATGCAGATGCTAAAAGTGAGCCGTAGAATCTCCTCATCCAGGAGGCGGAACCAACTGTTGCTTCTGAAACTGCGTCTACGCATGGTTTGTTAGCGCTACAACCAACCAGAGCAACGAATGAGGTCATATATTTAAGGCGACGCAACTAGTCAACAGGAGAGTTTGATGAAGAGACATCAATATAATGAAAATAAAATCCAACAATTGTTGTTTTTGCAAAAAGAATTTGAGATATTTTCAAAAATGCAACCATTTTTTTTTGTTGACAAGTTTACCAGATGTCTCTCACCATTTATTAATGAGATGTTCCTCATCCATCACAATCACTAAGAGATTGTCACAAAAGTCCAAGTCTTTAACTGTAGATACCAAAGGCCACTGTTTACGATCCAAACTAAAACGTCTCAGCTCTGCTGTCATCATATTAAACCCTCTCAGAAGTGCATACAAGGATAAACTGATCTGATTGGCTCCCCAAGACTTTTAAGCATTTTTAATGAGGTTCAACGGAGGCTAGCTAGATGGACCTGCTGAGCAGAATCAGATTTCTAGATACGATTTCTAGGCTAAAACAGCATCGTTTTTGGAACCACCTTGCAGTCATCTACTGGACCAAAGAATCCATATACTGTGGTATTTTAAAAAGCAAATGAGAGGACATGTGTCCTCCAGTCAAAGGTCAGTCATAATTGGGTCATACAACAGGACATTGATTTCAAACACACCAAAAATCAGAACAGCTTGAAAAAAAGTGCCCACAGTTTTGGATTGGCTGAGTCGAAGTACAAACCAGAACCTGGAGAAAACAGGCGCCAGTGAACACACATAAACCTCGCTGTTGTTCAGGAGTGTGACCCCTCATTACTCCACAATGACCACTTCAACTAATGGCTGCTAAACGTGGAGCTATTATATCCTGGAGCTACTTACTATTGCCCATTTGACTTTTTCCTTTTTCCATATTTATGTAGTCCAGTGTTTGGTCGTGTGAGGTTTTACTTTCCTAAGACCCATTACAATCAAATGGTTTTTATGGTGTTTTTAATATTTTATTAAAAATGGATTCTCAGATGACTATACTTCCTTGTATGTTTTAAGCAGCTACATTAATTCATCCAGCAGAGCTCAAGAGCAGCATTGACATCACATCAAGCTATGAAATGAAATGGGATAACTTGATGTTGAAAATGTGCAAAATGAATATCTGGGAGGAGTGGAGTGACAGTTACAGACCCTGAGTCTCATTTCATTCTGTGCTCCACTAATTATCAACTCTCTCTCTCATCTCTTTTTTCTTTTCTTTCTTCTCCTTTCTGTCACACAGGGTTACCAGAGATCAAACCACTTCATCGCCACTCAAGGTGAGTGTACAGTTTCACACCCAGGAGCGTCTACATCTGTCTGCGACATTCCTCACCAGGCAGCCCAGCTGAATATATGAAAATAGCTTTCCTGAAATATTCATGTGTAAACAACGGGGAGCCTTTGTTGCATCACACTCACATCTGGATTTCCTCCACAAGCAGTCACCTTTGCTCGGCTGCTAGAAACGCTCCCAGAACAGTTGACTGTAACTGTCAGAGACTGTAAAACTGCTGTGAAGTTCTGCTTCTCCCTGTCATCTGCATGTGTGGTGCGCCGTCTCTCTGATGTCTGTTTGATGCACCGTGCAGGCTGTATTCCCCGAGCAGCACCCAAACATCCTCTCCAGGCTCTGATCATGTTTACTCAGTCAGCGTGTTTCTTTCCACTCGGTAACCGCCCTCTGATTTCTTCCCGTCTTCAGCTTTGGTCTCAGTTCTGCTGCTCAAAGGTAACCTCAGAAAATGATGCTCTGTCTCTGTAACATTTTGCTCTTTCTATGGTACAGGCATGAAGGCAGCGGGAAAAAGAATATGCTGCTGTTCCCGTCAAGTCAGAGGGACTTTTTAATTCAAATGAAATGTTTGCAGCTTAAAAGAAGAAATGTGTCTTTTGCCATATTCGTACTGGACTAGTATTACCTAGGGACCTGCAGTAACTTTTAAATTAGCCCCTGATGTCCCCAGGTGTGTTTTTTATAGTGCATTTAGACGTGATAAGCGAGTCTGTTTTACTATAATTTACAGGCATTAATTCCCAGATATGTCATCCAAGCCTTGTGTTGCATAACATGTGGTGCTGCAATCAAACAAGCAATGGTGGCGAACAAAAAAAGTGAGACCCTAGATTTAATCAAGGTGTGGGGCGAGTCACATTATCAGAAACACTGATAAGAAATGGTGCACAACTGCATAGCATGGAAAAATATGTATGAAGTCAAGTCTGGTCAGTTCGGTCAGCACTCCAAGACCCATGCTTTTGGCTGCTACCCAGCAACACCAGTCTGGCCCTGTGGTACAGGTGGCGAGCACACAGGAGGGCAAACCCATGTAGTCCCATGACATTGTAGCCTCTACCCCAGGCCTGGCTCCAGGGTGGGGCCTTGGTGACCCTGGTCTGGGTGAGGGACATCACGCTATTGATATAATGTCTTCCACTCTAGTCGGTTGAATCACACTTTGCCTGGTCCATCACCCAGGACCCCTACCAGGGTCAAATGCCCCAGACTAGACTTTCTTTTTACCAGTCAATCTCTGTTCCACACCGTTGGTCATGAACTGAGGGTAGTGACTAAAAGAATCAGGTCGCAGATACAAGCGACTGAAATGAGTCTCCTCTGTAGGTGGGTTCCTCAGTAGTTTCTCCTCCACATGGAGAGGAGCCAGTGGAGGAGGTTCATCTGGTCAGGATGCCTCCTGGACGTCTCCCAGGGGAAGTGTTTCAGGGATGTCAAACCAGGACGAGACCACAAGGAAGACCCAGGACACGCTGGAGAGATTACGTCTCTCAGCTGGTCTGGGAAGACCTTGGTGCCCTCCTGAAATTTTCTCTCACAGCCAGCAGTCCAAAATAAAACACAGTAGTTTAACAACATGCATCACACACAAACAAAAAAAACCCTCAACGTGTTTAACGTTGCGATCTTCTGAAAAGAGATATTACATTGTGAAATTAGTCATTTTACAGGAATTCTTTTTTTTTCTTTTTTTTTTAAAAAAAAAAAAAGGAAATTATATGAGTAAAAATGTATGATTCCAGTATAAAAGCCTCAGTTTTATCGTAAAAGTCACAAATTTTGTGAAATAACTTTTTTTTTTCATGACCGAGCAAAAGTTAAAAAAAAAAAAAAAAAAAAAAGCTAGCGGGAAATCTGACAACATAACTGGTTGAGAAAATAGACTCTTTTACAGTAACCATGGTGATGATGTGGCCTGTTATGAATTAAGAGTTTGACACCCAGGTAGGAAACATTTAGTGTTTCTTACTTCATGCAGCCATGCAAGTCATCTAAACTTGTTTCTTTTTATGAGTCTCCATGTAAAGTTTAATGTTGATGAATTTCTTGAATTTTGTCCCAAAATATCATTGATTACATTATCCACCGCAGCTTCAAAATCCTTCTCACATATCACTGAATCATGGCATTGAAATGACCCCATGGTCTCCGTGTTGGCTGAAGGTAGGTTGGTGCGTTGTTACTGCACATATCACAGACATGTGCATTCACACTGGATTAACATCACAGATGTCATCTGCAATGATTCCATATTTCTGCAGGTCCTCAGGTAATACCAGGCCAGTGTGAACAGATGTAGGACAGATATAATGGATCAATCACATGCTAAAGTACTCCTGTGCAGGAGCCTGAGCTCCACCACTCGTAGTGCCAGACCCAGGCCCAAATAAATGTGTCTGGAAAAAGCATCTTGCCTCAAAAATCGGTAGTGCATCAATGATGCTTTGGCAATGCCTGCAGAAGAAAAATCCCAAAAGAAAAAAAAACAATACATGAAAAGAGGTTGCATTGATCTGCTTTGTTCTGTTACTGAAGGCAGCATGAGGATGGAGGACTTCTTCTTCGTCTTCTATTCCTGTCAGCTTCTACAAAATAAGAAGATCTTCAGCATTTCTCAGGAGGTGCTAAGAGAAGGTCTACTGACCTGATCTCACCAGAGATCTGCAGACAGACCTGGGAAGAGCAGAGCATGTCCAATCATTTATACACCAGACCTACAGCAGGAGCCGTTAAAAGGAGACATATGAGAAAAAAATGAACACATAAAATTTTACCTCAGGCCAGTTATATATCTTATCTAACTTTTAAAAGTAAGAAATGGCCATAAAATGAATAAATTAAGTTAAACTTTTCTATTAAAGGACATGCCATTGGATCTTTTCCTACTTAATATTTGACAAACAC
Organism: Arrhamphus sclerolepis; assembly: GCA_037176975.1. Classification (NCBI taxonomy): domain Eukaryota; kingdom Metazoa; phylum Chordata; class Actinopteri; order Beloniformes; family Hemiramphidae; genus Arrhamphus; species Arrhamphus sclerolepis. The sequence continues at coordinate 8,153,395 of JBAMYA010000003.1, forward strand.
ATTTTTTTTGAATGTCCTGAGCTTTGTGCATCACTCTTCAGTGAATTTAATGTAATTTAAAGACATGCAGAGACTAAATATGGAGTGATTTTAAATGCAGCAGTTCAACCTGGCTGTAAGAGTTTCTGTTGTTAGAAAAGCAACTTTTTAAGCAAGAAGAAATCATTTTTGCTGATTTGTGTCGGTCAAGAGAAGAGCAAGGATGCATTGTGCTGCAGGATATTATTGAAGCTGTCTGTCCAGCAGAGATAAGGTTACAACAGCAGTCCACAGGCCTCTCTGTCACACTTGACTTCCCTCCCTCCCGTTCCCGTCTGGAGCTTTTATGTCTTTATTTTCTCTATTTTGAGTTTGTATTTCCTTCATATGTGCTTTCCTCTGGTCAGGTGTAAAGATGCTCCACGTGTTTATTGGACCAATCCTGATCAGAATACTTTGATAGTGGGTTTAAAATGATCCAAAAAAGCTGTAACACAGTGTAAAACAAACACAAGCTCGTGCACAGAAGTCGCAGGTTAGTTACTGTCATAGAAATGTACAATAACCACAATTAGATAGAAAACGTCAAATAGTAAAAGTGACACAAAATTCTACAAATCTGAAAGGAATCTCTGTGTGCATTTGACAAGGACGAAAACTGATATTTGATCGCTGTGACCTTCAGGCCTTTAAGTAGAACTGCATTAAAAATAGATATCATGTATCAAAGGGACTGAAATTAAGGTTCCAGCATATGATAAAACATAAAAGATGTTTTGAAGTTCACCTTCTGGAGGTTCATTTGGAAAGAGATCATTTTTACTGTAAAATGTGAAAGAACATTACTCTTTTTTGGTCAAACTTTCCATATTGTTTCTGTTTTATGACTCTGAATTTGTCTCCCTGCCATTATCGATTATAGGCTAATATTTCACCTAATAGGCTACTAATTATTATCACTAAAGTGTTACACTTTAGCATCCAGTCACCATAAACTGAATTAATGATTATAACATTGTTGTTATGTACATTATGTCACATGTTATGATACACATGCAAAGAGACAAAGAGACAGGAGCAAAGATAAAAGATTGAACCTTAGGCGGCTGAGACGGATATTATCAGTGTCAGAGATGTGGAGGAGTCACCTCTGGCCAATAGGAACACACCATGAAATAACGTAAACATCATCGTCTACACAGCACAGTAAGCTAGCAACAACAGCACCAGATACAACAGAGGAACAGGAGGAAAAGTGTGGAAGACGCTTCTTTTTCTTGATTTTATTTCTTTTCTTTTCAAATCACGACGACGCTAACTAGAGACATCAGTGGATAAGATGTTAGCATCAACCTGCTAATTTATTTCAGTCTTAGCCGTGGTTCAACGTATGTTCAATCACAGTGTGACATGCTGTAAATTAATTATCCAGATTTCATGTCATGCAGTGTGATTTGAATTAATCTGAGAAGACTAAAAATCATGCAACGTGCACCCGGGATTAAGTGCGAGCAACATCACGATGACCTGTGGAACCTCGCTGGTTCAGGATGTGGTTCATGTGTTGTCACAATTTATAAACATATGTAAAAGATCTCCCTAAAACCTGCGTGTTAGCGCTGTGGCTAGAAGAAGATGGTTCCTTCTGAATGGAAACGCTTTCAGCAGATCTCTGCCAAGAAGACATTGCATATATTATGGCTGTAAATAATGAAACTTTATTATTCACAAGTTGTTCCATTCATTCCAAGGTTATTTTCTAAAAAGACAAAAAAAAAAGTTTCTTAATAAAACATGAAAAGGTTACCATCATCCTGGTATTTTTTAGACTTCTGTTACAATTAAACACATATGAACCAAAAACAGATTGGATGAATGAATGAAACACAAAATCTAATCATTGTTTTTATTTCTTTTCCCTGCTGTCAGACACAGACTTGGACTTCTCTTAGTGATTGTGTTGGAAGAGGTAAAATATAATTCATAAATGTTAAGAGTCATCCGGTAAACAATGAACATGATTATGTATATCTGTCTAACTTTAGCTGTAGCTGGCTGTGTTGCCATGGTTACATTTTTCTAAGATACTGGTTGAGTATTTGAGGACACTGGTCACTCTAGTTCTGCTGGAAAGATCAGCAACATTTGTTGGATTCTATTTGATTTGTTGCTCTGACAACGTCACCTTGTCCGTTGCTCTGATTGGTTGTAGAACTAACCAGCTGTGTGCAGAGGCAGTCTGAGATGCAACAGCTGGTCCTCCTGGATGAGGAGGCTCATTTATGCTGGACTTGCACCAAACGATTTTGACGGTCCCAGACTAAAAACTGTAAGTCTTTAGTAAATGTTAGGAGTTTTACCGGAGTCACAGCACTCTCCCTTCATCTCCATCGCAAGGTTTAAGGTGAATCTGCCTTGTTTCGTACCAGTCTTTTCCTCGTCTTGGACTTGCAACAATATCAAATGTGTTTGATATTATGATGTTAGTCCAGGCGTCAAAACGATATTAATGTGTTTGTTGTTGTTTTTTTGTTTTTTTTAACCTAACTTCAAATAAATGTGAAGATCAGGTTACATCTACTGTCAAATAGTCTGTTTAAGTGGGTGAACTCTCAAACAGAGGGTTGCAGGTTTAGTCCCAGTGTTTATCCCTTTCTTGTCCTTGTTTTCTCTCTATCCAATAAAGGCCACTTGAAAATCTTTTAAAAAGATGCTGATATGACATGTGAAACATAAGCTGCTAACTACTGCTGACCAGATGGTGAATAACCTACTCAGTTGGCTTCATACGTTTGTAAATCTGATTCTGATGGAGTCAGTACCTCACCAGCCCTGAACCTCATCATATATCACTGGTGTTTATTTTGTTTATGTTTATATTTTAGAAAATTTACATTTCAAGCAGAAAAGGGATGTTTTAAATAAATGTAGGGTTTATAAAGCTACTTTTTGGATAGGCCTGTCTTTGAGTATTTTTGCAGAATCTCCAAGAGGCCAGGTAGGGTGTCGTCTTGTTGGGTTTTCCAGATATGGTCACTCTACACTAGAGCAGATGGAGCTTAAAGCTGCTTCTGCTCCATATTGTACGTTTCTACTGAGAGCATGATGGGAAAAAAATGCATGGTGGGAGAAATGCTACAAGAATCTAGTTGTAGTCTTGTAAATGGTGACCCTGCAAGATGCACAGTCTTTGTAAAATCTCAGTCTGAGACTAAAAACTGTAGAAACTTGTCTTTAGGTGTGAGCAGGTGTGAGCTGATAGTTTTCCAAGAGTCTTCTCCAAAGTCTTCTGATGTAAGCCCAGCATTAGGTGAGATATAAGGCAGCTGCGCTCCTGTAGCAGGCAGCAGGTGCTCTAGGGTGATGCTCTATTATGTCCAGAGATGAGTGGTTTGGGGGGGTGGGGGGCTCTAAAACTGCCTGTCTAAAGGAGCAGCAGCATGTTGCACCATGCATACAGATTCAGCCAGCTGCTGTAGAGACTCATCATCTGTCTTCTGAGGCTGAGCCCCGTCCCCCCAGCGATGCGTTAGTCTGCTTCTTCTGCTGTTGAAAAATTAACGTCTCATATCAGTGATACTCGTGCGAACGGCTGCAGCGCTCGCCAGCGAAGGAGGGAGCTGAGAAGGACCCGCCAGAGGCAGCGCTGCCCATGTGTGGAAAACGTGCACAGGTGGGTGTAGACCCACCACGGTGGGATGTAGTCAGAACCGGCATGACTCAGACCATCAGGAGGAGCTGCAGATGTCATGTTTCTTATAAAGTCAGTAATTCTCCTCCTCCTCCTCCTCCTCTTCTTCACATAGCCTTCACATGTTTGCCGTGGGGCATTATTGTGGTTGGAGGGACTTAACTGCCTGATTGCACAGCTGCACTGTAAACCCAAGCAGTGCTACAAACTCACAACTATTGCAGTTAATTAAATCAAAGTTGGCTATTTAGTTGAGCCAACACTGGAACATGAAGTATTCTTAAGAAGTGATTTTGTATTGATCTCACAGAACTCATTCTGTCTGAGTGAACACTATCACTTAACTTGAAACGTCTCACGTCACTACACCGAACCGTCCAGGGCACGTATCCAAAAAACTCAAGATGGTTCATTGAAAAACTTCATTTTCAACGTGCTGTTGAAGAAATTATCTTTTATATTTTGCATTCTGGGAGCCAAGACTTCAGGATTTGAAAGTTCGCTGCACAAACCGGTGAGTACAAAAATTCAATAAATATCAGTTATCTTTTGACAGATTCTGTGACAATGTTGCACGTTTACAACTGGCTTAAACTAAAGCTAGCTTAGCAGTTATCTTTGATCAATGACATCACACTCGGTAAGACACATAAGTTAATACAGGCAGACTACTGAGAGGCACCAAAGTAAAGGAGGGAGCAAGTTCAGTCAGGGTTGATTTGAAAAGGTTTTTCAAAGTAAAAGTGTTAAAGGGTGGAAGTGACTAGATTTCAGGTGATTTGAAGTTCATTCGAGTCATATGGTGACAAAGCTGTTTTACCAAGTTCTGTTCTTGTTGATGGAGTAATTAAAAGTATGTCCCTGATCATATGTGTTGACACGACAGATTACAGCTGCTGACTAAAAATTTTCAATTACTTTGAGAGCAGTCAGTCATCCTGATGGAACATAGATAGATGACTACTTTTAACTGAAGCGGTTCGTTCTCATACCAGACTGGATGTGCTGGCAAAAATATTTCTATTATGGTCTTTTTTTAAATTTAATCTAGTAACAATATGACATAAACATGCCCTTCCAGTGTATCTCTGTCAGGAAGACACTGAATTCTGAGAATCCATTATTTCTATTTTATTTTGTTTTCATTGGATCTCAATACAGTGCTCAAATTTGACGTTTTATTTTTACATTATTTTATTTTATTTACTTAGTTTTTCTGGGTTTTAAATATATTGTAATCACAGTAAAAATATGAAATACTATATTTTGGCGTTACAAACCAGGACTGTGCCCCATCCTCCCTGATCTGTCCTTCTAATTAACTTTTTGTGTTTTTCAGGGTGAGGAAGAGCTGCACAGCGCTGACACTCCTGCAGCGCTCCTCTCTGCTGCTGCCGTCCACCTCGGCCCTGAGAGCATTTCAGCTGTGATTAAGGGTGAAGTTGTTGTGCGCGGGCTTGTACTCTTGTTTGGTTTAATCTCTGAATTGGGTTTAGATACCTCCTCTAAAAACTTCCTCACACGTTCACATTTACTCAGAAACTGCAGCTGTGTCTCCATGATGACAAACCTGAGCCCTGAAACATGTGATCCATGTCCAGCGCTGCTTCCTGTAGCAGCCATGTTGTATTCTCAGATGTTCTTAAGACACAGATGCGTCTGTTTAAATGCTGAAATCACTTTTGTCCACACGTCCAGATTCTTAGAAGTTTACAATGAGAGGTACATTTTTTATTCACTTTATTTTGTTGTACCGCCTCATCAACCTCACTGATCAGTTTGTTAATAGCAACTGAAGTTATTATTTTTTTATTTATATTGTATTTTTATATCTATTTTTTATTCTGTTTTATTTATTTATTTATTTATTTTTTTCCTCATTTTAACAATTATAGATATTTATGCTACAGCTTTTATAAGATATTTGGGGGCTTTTTCTTCTTAAAAATACAGTGCACAGGAGGGAAAGTTTGTTAATTCTCAAGGATTCAAACTTTAGGCTGCTAAAATATGTATTTCTTTTTTGAAAAAGTTGACTAAGGTTGTTAGTAATATGATGTGACATTTCATATTGTTAATAAGCCTGATAATAGAAAGATGAAAAATTAAAATGTAACAATTGTTAATAATGATTTTATACATGGTTATTTTAAAGGCTAATAAAAGAAATATAAATTCTGACAGGAACACTTTAGTTAAGAGCCTTTTATTGCATGAATGGTGTTTTCTTGCATAATCATGCAAACATTATTGCAGTTCTATAGAACTTTTAGCTCTGAATTTGATTTTATTAGACTGAAAATTATTTATACATCGATGACAGAATAAATAAATCAAGCTTAAAACAAAGTTACTTTTAAAAATCTTGTACATACATGTTCTTATGTAATCAGTTACATCAAAGTTTTAGTAGTATTAACTTATTCAGTTTTTACAGTGTGTGAAGGAGAAAAATAGAATAATAATGCTACTTGTTCATCTTTTATAAGATTATTTTTTATTACTTTACTTAATTTGCTTCTGTCAATCCAACTATTTATCATTCATCCATCTACCATCATCCATCTATCCATCATCCATATATCATCTATCAACCATCATCCATCATCTATCCATTTATCATCCATCTATCCATCATCCATATATCATCTATCATCCATCCATCAACTATCATCCATTCATCTATCCATTTATCATTCATCCATTGTCCATTCATCCATTTCTCATCCATTCATCCTTTAAATTCCATCAAGTTCATCCAGATATCACTCCCTTCCTCCAGTTCTTCTGTGGGAACCCTAAAGAGTTCCCCAGCCAGCATCCCTGATCCCTCCAGAGTCCTGGGTCTGGCTGAGAGCCTCCTCCTGGTGGGATCCATTTATCCAAAACATCTGTTTAGGACGTATCCTAACCAGGTGTTTGAACCACCTCAGCTGGCTGCTCTAGATATGGAGATATGGCGAGTTTACTCTGAGTCACTCCAGGCTGATTCAAATCAAGAGCACCTGTTTTTGAGGGTCTTTGATCATTTAGAACCCCCGCCTGAATGTGATCACCATGTCCACGCTAGATGAACAAATCACGCCAAGCAGGAAAACAAACTGGAGTTCATTTTCAAGTGGACTGAAAGCACTCCATGATGCATTCCTGTGATGGTTGGCCCATCCAGTGAGAAGCGGTACTTGATGTGGACGAGATACCAGTGAAACAGGAGAAATTACACACTCCAGGATGAAAGTAGGTCTGCCCCTCAATCAGCCCAGATAAGGTCTGAACACAGCAACAGGATCTCCAGGAGCAACCTTTCACAGATGTGTGGATTCATTTTTGTTTTCTTTAAATGGATGGTTGTTCACAAAATAAAAGGGGAATATTAATTCATGTGGGACTATTTTCAGCACAGGATTAATTTTACAGTTTCATCCTGGGCCACATCATCACCATGGTTACCATTACAGGACCAGTTATTCTTTCTCAACCAGCTGTGTTGTCAGATTTACCACTTGTTCCTGCATCCCTAAAAAGAAGAAAATAAGTAATTTCTCAAAATGTGCAACATTTATCATAAAATTATTAGGGTTTATAATTATACTTTTTTTTTTGTATAATTGCCACTTCAAAAAAAAAAAAGACTTGTAAAGCAAGTTTCAAATTTCAATTTCACAATATCATCTTTTTTTATATAAAAAGGGAACTTTTTGTCATGAAATCTTAAATTTCTCAAAAATCGTCTGATGTTTGTCATAAAATTTAAACTTTACTGAAATCCAAAAAACATGATGAGCATGACACCCAAGCACATGGCAACGGCATCAGTGGCAAGAAACATCAACCAAGACGATTTATCATACAATCACAAATGTGACTTTTTAACTTCAAATTAAAATGTTCTTGTTGAAAATAACATTTTGACATAAAATTACATCTGTAGTGGCATCGAAAGGAGGTGTGACAGGCCAGAAGGCCACAGCAGAAACAACATTTGACCTCTGCTACGATCACAACAGTCGTTTTTGTGTAATTTCAACTTCGACTGAAATCAAAAAATGTTCTTGTATAATTGCAAATTTAAAAAAACAACTTTATTTAAAAGAAAAAACATACAAAATTCCCTGTAAAATGCCAGATTTTCCAATATTACATAGTTTTTCATTAAAAAATTAATTCTTGTCATTAAACCTTAAATTTCACAAAAATTGTTATAAAATCAAAATTTTTTCTAAAGAAAAAAAAAGTTGACTTTTGAAATAAAAAATTGTTGTGAAATTGTGAATTTTCGAGATTGAGACTTTTGACCATACAATCTTGCTGTTACAGAATACTTTGCAACATTTTGACATAAAATTTAAACATTTTGTATAATTTCAATATTTTTTTCCTGAAGTCATAAATATTTGATATAAAAGCAGTAGCGGGCCTTTAGTTCGACACGTTTCGTAGCATAATCGTCCACGCCAGCATGCAGTGCTACTTGTGCGCTTCTCGTCAGGACCAGAAGTATTTGAAGAGCAACATCGTTTCTACGACTCTGAAATAAAACTATTAAGACGGGAACAACGTGTGGATCAGCTCAGGACACAGATGTGTCTTTAGTTGTTAAAATCTCCTGCTGAGAAAAAACTGGACCTTGAATACTCAGCATATTTCAGAAAGTAAAGAGCTAAATAACGCAGAGATCCCTGCTTTAATTAAGGGAAAAAAATGCCTGTGTGGAAATGGAAAGACACTTCATTCACTTGTCAGCATAAAGGAGCACCTTGTGATGATATCGATGCCTTGGTGTAATGAAATCAATGAAAGCGCCGTCTTCTCTGGGAGGTTGTGATTTGTGCGAGCCACTGGTTCCTGGGAAAGGCAACACATGAGCTTGTTTGCACAACAGCTGAGGATTTGTGGGCGTATTGAAATGACATTTCTCTGTGGTATTAGAACGGAGCGCGGGCAGTAGTTCATGAATGACACATTGTTGCTTCATTCGCTGGCGAGGATTACACGGCGCCTCCACAGTGATGGTTATTGCTGCTATTTTCTCTGACTTATGTCTTATCTTCCCACCCTCCTCATCCTCCTCTGTTTCTCTTCCTCCCACTCCTCCACCTTTACCTGCATGTGTACCTCCACAGGCCCCAAGCAGGAGATGATCTATGATTTCTGGCGGATGGTTTGGCAGGAGAACTGCTTCAGTATTGTCATGATCACAAAGCTGGTGGAGGTGGGCAGGGTAAGATTCCTCCTCCTTTTGTCCTCTGACCTCTTCGGCCACCTGTGAAGATGGATGGAGGGACTGAATTTCTGGAGCTTCCTGTAGCATTTGTTTGGGGGGGTGGGGGTGGTGGCTGCTGTCTGATCATGAGTGATCATCCTTTGCTTTGGTGGCTGTGCTCCAAGGTCAGAGCTTTGATGCATATGAAAGCCAGTGGTGGACTGTTCTGGCCCTTTATAGAAACTATTTCTGCTTCAGCTGCATCCAGAAGGTTCAAACACTCCATTTTTAAAGTGTGATCATTGAGGATGTAAAAGACAGAAATGTCAAGGTATTCAACCTGTTTATATAACAAATTAAAGTGGAACTGCACCAGTTCTGCACAGCTCTCCATCCAGAGTTTAATGACAGAGTTATGAAGGCGACATCCAGACTATTAAACAAAATCAAGGAGCATCCTCAAGTGTTTCATCTCCAGATCAGCAAAGATCTCCATCCAGGCACCAGCAATTATAGGATACACTGCTGTTAATGGTGCATTCACACACGCGCGTTCCTTCGTTGGGTTGATGGTCTCATCATGAAGGAGGCTTTCTTTATAGTTTGACCACAAAAGTGTTTAGGGATGGATTCATGGAGCATCTAATAAACCATTACTGGCTCCATGTCATTCAGTCCTTGTATTTGTGCATGAACTTTCACTAACTGTAATGTTTACAACAGATTTTTATTATACCTATTCTTTGTCCATTAAAGCTTGGCTAGCCACTTGTGATTGGATTTTGGTTTAATTACTCAAAAGAGGATATCTGAAAGTGAATCTGTGCAACTATGTTGCTGTTTCTAACAGCTGTGAGCATGTGGCTAACTGAGCTTTAACACCGTAAACTACTTATAGTATTTAGTTTAACCTGCAGTTAGCCATAGCTGCTGCTGCTTCAATGTCAAGACGATATATGTATCATAATTACTGACACGTTTAGACCCCTCTTAGTGACACAGACTGAAAAAAAACCCAAAAAACTAAAATCTGATGCATAATGTTGTGATTTTGCATTTTACTCTCAGAACTTTACTGTTTTGTGCAGATGAAGTGCTGCAAGTATTGGCCTGATGACACTGAACTGTACGGGGACATTAAGATAACCCTGCTGAAGACAGAAACGCTGGCAGAATACACTGTACGGACCTTCGCCATGGAGAGGGTGAGTCATCTTCTCATTATTTTTGACATATAAGGTTTGATAATACTGTCCGTCATCCGTAGCCAGCTCTTGTTCAGTTTAAGGCTTGTTTGCTTAGTTTCTACCCGTAAAAGCCAATAAAGACTCCTGTGAACGTCCTGGATTTGTCTTCTAGAGAGGTTACCCTGCCAAGCATGAGGTGTGCCAGTTCCACTTCACCTCCTGGCCTGAGCACGGTGTGCCGTACCACGCCACCGGTCTGCTGGCTTTCCTGCGCCGGGTCAAAGCCTCGACACCCCCAGACGCTGGACCGGTGGTGGTGCACTGCAGGTAACCCCTGCATCATTTATGGGGATTTATTTTGTGTTTTTCTACATTTTCTGAAGCACCTGACAGCTTTTGATGCTTTTGCATGCAGAAACGCCAGATCAGAAAAAAATGAGAATGAAAAAGGCTGGCTTGAATTTTGACTTTTATTTCTTTGCAGACGGTATGAAGCTAAAGTATAAATTTTCCTTGTCAGCTTCATTTAATTTGTTCACATGAATCCATTTTTGTGTTTCAGACAGTAAAGATGGTTTTGACCACTTTGTAATGTTACAATTCCTCTGTGCAATACTTGAGAGATATTTTGGCATTGATGATACTAAACGAATGAAGGTTCTCGTTCTTTATGGACTGAGATTCAGCAGTTGAATTGCTGAATTGTATTTTGCACTGTAGAAGAAAACAAATGCAAATCCTTTTCAGTCTTTCTTTGAGGAACATAAGTTTTATGGCATCAAATTAGATCAGTGGTTCTCAACCTTTTTTTATCCATTATCCAGGTTCCTTACCGCCCCCCCATCAAGTAAGATGTGGGCTACTTACACTGATTATTATTGTTGTTGTTATCATTATTTCTGTATCTGTATTTATCATCAAAAAATCTTTTTTTTTTTTCTTCTAAAAATAAAAAGCACATCACTAAATGACGGATTTATTAGTTTCCTGGGAAACAAAAAAGCTATGAGAATAAAAAATACATTTAACTAGGAAGGCCTGGCAGCAGCCAATCAGAAGGGCTAAACATTTCAATTCAAACTTTAATTAATTATCACAAATAAACCAACCAATCAGGAACAGCCCGCAATCTAACATTCATGTGAATTAAACAGCAGCCAATACGAAATGGCAAACAATGAGCTTAATAACTGTTCTAATGGAAAACAATATTGCACTTAAAAAGGGTTAAAGTACAATGATTAGGCTAACTTTCAAAAGAAATTGAAGAAAACTATGGAAAACTAGTGGGAACCCTGGACCTCTTTTTCTCTGCCAGTTACTTTATTACGCTGCAGAGAGGTTAGTTTCAGCCGTAGTGCACCAGTAGCCACCAAGAAGTCCAAGTATATATGAATTTAGCACCTGCAAAGGGAAACCTGAACGCAGTTTTGCTCATAGAAACTGCGTCTACATTTAACAGGTTTCAAAAGGACTCACAGTCTGTATGCGTAATAACCACAGCCATGCGTGCGTAATTACACATGGCTGTGGTTATTGACACAAGAAGGAGACGTCAAACGAAGCAAGGAGACGCAGAGAAGCATTATTCATCCTCGTGAACGTTTTGGGATGAACGAGGAAACAATCATGAAAACATGTCGCTGATCCATCACTGCCATCTTGGAGCTGTTGGAGGAACTTGAATTTGGAGCCACAAGAAGGAGTCAGCAATACCTGCTGTGATAAAACTGCTTTCTAGTTTATACTTTAACAAATAAACATCTGGGGCATTCCAGCGTACGGTAGCTACAGCTGGGAGCTCCCAGTCCCGCTGTTCAGATGTAATGTCAGAAGTCCCTAACGTCATGTGGCGTCAGATGGCGGCCAGGGTGATTATAGGTTTCCACGCACTTGGCAGTTGTTGAATGACACCAAACAAGGCTTTCACTCTTTTTTTGGAATCGCTGCATTTCTCAGAGTGATATGAGCTTGGATGTACAGCTGGTTTCTGCTGCCAAAGGCACCATTACCATAGTTGTGTTAAAATATCCCAGGTCAGTGCAGGATTCTTTTATTCTGAAAAACAGTTTTCTTCTGTTTTCCAAGTTGCGAGATTGGAGATGGCTGGTTTGTATCTGTGAAATCCTTTGTGAAATAATCTATTACATTAGAAACAAGAGCATGTGTCATATTCATTCATGTTTTTTGAGAAA
>JBAMYA010000003.1:8179281-8193673 GCA_037176975.1 Arrhamphus sclerolepis
TAGATAGATAGATAGATAGATAGATAGATAGATAGATAGATAGATAGATAGATAGATAGATAGATAGATAGATATCTTGTCTGTTCTTCCAATCATTTCAATGCTAGTTTTCTATTGTCTTCCACCTCTTTCTGGTTTTGTTGCCATTTTAAAGTATTTGAGATCATTTGTGATCTTAATTTCACCACAATAAAATAAATGTCATAGTGAACCATCTGATGCCATATGCTTACTGTCTGAAAGGACCATTTGTGGCATTTATGGCAGACTGTTGAGTAAATGAACCGGATTCATACAGTTTGTGCAGATTTCCATGTGTTTGGTCTGATGAGACACATCAACAGCAGAGGGAGACAAAGACTGAGGTTTGGAGACTAGTTGTGAGTTGTGAGGTCATTACGCTGGATATGAAAACGCTCTTAAAATCTTCAACAGGACCAGAATCACAATCACATATTGATTAATTTCTGAAGGTGTTCTCAGTTTCAAGCTGGACAGCGTGAGAGTCAGACAAAGACATCCTTGACGGTTTTGATGTCCTCAAAAAGGTGGACTTATCAAACCTGAAGGCTAAAACAGGCTCCCACGAGCTTCAGTGGATATTATTAATACACGTTTATTCAGTTTGGTTCACTTGTAAAAGCTTCCACCCAAACCACATCTCTGGTGTGGTTTGGTACCAGTCCTGTGGGAAACAAAGAGTCTCTGCCGAGAATAATAAGGACAACACAAAGCATTACAGACAGCTTCCTGCCCTGGTCGACATCTTCACCTCCCACTGCATGTAGAACATCCCAAGTCTCTGTTTACCAGTCAGTCTTTGTTCCTGCCCTCAACTATAGTCATAAACTGTAGGTAGCAAAAGAATGAGATCGCAAAGACAAGCGTCTGAAATGAGTTTACTTTCCTGTAATGTTGCAGCTGAAGCTGGTCAAAGCCGTCATGTGACCGGCTTCTTGTGCCTTTTGTTCTAAGGAAAACCAAACAAACCAGGGTCTACAAGGGCATCAGACCAGATACATCTGCTTTGGGCTGGACCAGAAGTGCCATACTTTAGAATCTGCATATCTGTATAATTGCAAATAAAAAAAACACTTTTGTTACAAATAACCGGCTGTAAAATTGTGAATTTTGCAAAATCACAAATAAAAAAAAATAAAAAAAAGTGTGATAAAATTTTGAATTTAATGTTTTGACAAAACTTTACAACTTGTAAAATCTTTTGCTAAATCATGACTGCCATCACCCAGCTGCTCTCCACCTCAGTTGTCAGAACTGAACCAGACAGTCGCTTTGAAACGTCCTCAGAAGTCTTCTAGTGATAAATATATCTGTTTTTGCACCCACGAGCCAGATAAAATGAAGTGCTGGGGCCGAATTTGGCACGTGTGAGCTAGACGGGCCTGCTGAGCAAATTCAATTTGCCAGCGGTACGTCTGGATTTCCAGGCTGAGTCTACGTCAGTCTCAGCAGTCATGGTTCCCACCCAGCGGCAGTGTCTGAAAGACTGAAGGATCATTTCAATGAATGTAAACCAGCTTAGAACAGACTCAGATGGACCTGTTCCAACCAGGTTTATTCATTCCGCCCATCTGTGGATCAACAAGGCTCAGGCTGTCAGAGCATCATTTAAACCAACTCTGAGAAACACGTTTATCCAGCTCTTGACACAAACTGGCCATCAAAGCTCATTTCAGGTCATATTTCCCTTCACATCTTTTAAAGATTTCTACTCAGGAAGACAAGACAGTTTTATACAGCAAAAACAAAAGTGTTTACATTTTTATTGTGTTTTAGTACAACAGATCAACTATTCACTTGTTTCCTATTGAGATACCAAAGTATATTGCTCTTGTATTCTACGTGTTGACCCTGCTCAGCGATGTTAAAGAAACCCCCACCAATAGTTTAAAAATCACAGCTTTACACAAAGTGTTGTTCTTTGAACAAACCCCCTTTTATTTTACAAAAAGCAGCACAAAACATGACCTGCAGAAGCAAAATTAGCAGACTATCGTAGCTAAGCTGCACTAGAACATCCACATGTATAACAGCCAACGCCTTGATCGAACCTTTGTGCTACTTTTTAAAACAGTTAAGTGCCATGAACAGGTGTGGTCAGACATTTTCCATAAACGCACTATGAAATAGGTGGTAATAAAAGACCAAATGCATAGAAACATGCGTCCCAAAAAAAGGAAAGGATAACACTGCTAATTTTTCCCAAGAGGGCTCAAGCTGCACCGACGAGCTACAGAGACTCAACGGGGGGAAGAACTGAACATGGAGAACAAGCGCAAGTACACTTACAGCAGGAGAATTGAAAAATTCACAAAGTGGAGTTTTTTTTATTTCAAAAGGTGGGTAGTGAAAACAATACTGGCTGAACAAAAAATAAATCTTTGGATACGTAAAAAACCCTATACAATCCCCCGTTTGTAGTCTTCAGTCTTCCGAAGTTCCTTCTTCTGAGCCGGGCTCTTTGGTTTCCTTGTTCTTCCGCACCTCTTCCAACTTCTTGTCCTAATTAAAAAATAAATTAATAATAAACATCAAACAGCAGAGAACTTGCAGTACAAACAGTCACCACAGCTGGCAATCTGACCTTTTCTTTGAACTTCTCATTCATCGCTGCCATGATCGCATCCCGGTTTTCTTTGTTGGCCTCCATCTTCTGGTTGAGCTTCTCCTCCGCCATCTTGCTGAAGTTGTTATTCTCTTCCATAGCTTTCTGTAGCACTTCCTTTTCATGCTCACGCTTCTCAGCTAAGTGCTTCAGAACCTCGGCTTCATGGTTCTAGGAGAGGACAGGGGGTGCGTTAGCGCCAGCAGGTCACATTTTAGTTGACAGTAAAGACTCGAGGGTCGTGGGACGTTTTCAAACCTTGCGTCTCTCCTCTGCAGCGTCCAGCTTTCTCTGAATCTCCTCCAGCGACACATCCTTCTTCTTGGGGGGAGACAGGGGAAACTCACCCTTGCCATCAGGGGCAGGAGCACCCAGGATGACCTCGAAGGCCTGGCCAGACGCCCGCTTGTCGAGCTCCTTGACCTGGATGTCTGTGCACGAGAGACAAAATGTTAGGCAAAGATGCATTATTGGCCTGCAGTTTTAATACAAAGTGGACGTGGTTTACCTTCAGAGGCTGCCATTTTGAGTGTGTGCTGCAGGTCAATTTACCTGGAACAGAGAAAACAAATGATGAACCACTTTTGTCATAAACAGACAAAAGAACCATTTCTGGAAAAAAAAAGTGCTTTGACATTTACAGCTACAGACTATAGCTTCCTATTAAATGTTTACATTTGATAAGTGATAGTTATCTACAGCCTACATTTATAAATAAGTCAGCATCTATTCAAAATCACGTTTAGAAGCCTTTGTGGAGACACCTGGCGGCCACGCTGGTCACTGCAGGCAACCACCGCCCATCAGTCCACACAAAACACACTGGCATGCAAACCCGCGTGTGCACGCCATTGTTTATCACCCAACTCACACCACTATCGACATTTAGATCGATGTGCACGCGATCGACCCGCGTGAGAAGACGAAAATGGCGCGGGGGGGGGGGGCACCTACCGCAGCGTTTCTGCAAATGAAAGAAAAGTCTCTTTGCAGAAACAAAAAGCCGTTGATTGGGGTGGGCATGGCAGTGCCAGGTGCAAACAGCACTGGGTGTGCGTGTGGGGTGGGGGTGGGTCAAACAATTACCATTCAAACATGAACAAATGAAATTAGTGACCATATCCGGAGGTAAATGATCGTGAAGCACCTGTTTCTAGCAGAAGCAGGCGATTAGAGCTGGAGGAGGGGGGAAGGGGGGCGCAGATGGGCAAACAATAGCTGAAACCTAAATGTCATGCTTAAAACTAAATAAATGGTAAAGGAGCTCAGTGAAAAAACACATTCTTCTGGAATATAATGTTGATTTCCATTTTAAAAACAACTCATTATAAAGTCACTAATCAGGAAGGTTTGACATGAATGAACCGTGGACGTCTTTGTCAACTCCAAACAAAAGGCGTCTTTGACAGCAGCTGCAAACAAAAGACACCTCCAGAAAAAGACATTTTAACCCGCAAACTGTTCAAGACAGCCATTTATCACACATCAGCTTGTAACGATGTCGACAGGAAACCAGGAGGGAATAAAAATCCTCCAGTTTGAAAGAAAGAGCTCCTTCAGGTCTGCGGTGCCAACTGTGCCAGCGTCTCCGTCTGGACAATGGGCCAGCAGCCCGCCAACAACACCGACAACCAGAGCTTTTGTCCAGTTTTTGGAAGCTGAAACAAGTCACCCCTCCAAAAAAAAAAAAAAAGAAAGAAAGAAAACGAGCACATGAGGTGGCGTTGACAGTTTAACTGACAAAAGAAATCATCATCATAGTCTGAAATAAACTAACACCCGCCGAGCCTGACTCGTCAACTCCTCCCGGAAAATCGAAACATTATTTTACTTACAGGCTCCAGGAGGGAAAAAAGCGAGCAGAGATGCTGTCAGTCACACCCACCTTCAACCAGCTGAGGATGCTGCCTCCTCTCTCTCTTACTGCTCCGCGAACCCTCTGCGCGGGCACGGCGGGCACGCTCATAAATGGGGCGTCGGCGTGTGACGTCACTCCCCGGACAGCAGAAAACCATTGGCTGACTGCGCGCAAGTGGTCTTCGGAAGTTGTAGTTATTTAGCCTGAATAAATTATCTCAGATTACAATGTGTTTATCTGTGGAACACAGAGCGAAGATAGCTGAAAAATTATCAAATAAAATCTCTTCTTTTTTTTTTAACACAAGACATCAACAACAATGCGTTTATATAGCAGGGAGAGGGAGATGTTTGGCATTTTAGGTTAATGTTCCTTACAATTTTTTCCAGCCTTTTGTTTGGTCACTAAAGTATCTTCTGTCACTACTTTCCAAGCACAACCATCCCATCCCAGGTTGAAGCTCACCCAGGAAGTACGTTTGGTTTAAGTCAACTGACCACTAGGGGCTGGCTCCAAAACAGAGCAAATCTCCACTGAACCCCGTGTTAAAAAGTGCAACTTTGCAGCCATATTAAACATATTTACAACCTGGTACAAAAATCGTTTTTGTTTTGTTTTGGTTTTGGTTTTTTTCATCCATGTTAACTTTTTGGGGGGGATGATTTTTTTTTATATAGGCCTACACCTGCAGCACACTTTAACAAGATTAAAAATCCCATTCTTCACAATCTACAAGCGTTTCTTTAAGCCAGTTTTGTTTTTTCTTTAAGAAAGAGGACTTGCACCAATCTAAATATTTTGCCTCCAGAGGACCATGGCCGGACTCTAATGATTCACTTCTAACAGAAGAAGAGAGTCAACAGCAAACTTGTATTTACCAGAGTCCTGGATGATGACTCTGGTAAATATTCAAATATAAACCACATAAAAGTGCTGATAAAATACAACCCTGAGGTACTCCACTGGATGATAAAAGAATATTCAATAAAACATCAGTGACCTTCACACGCTGCAACCTGCGAGAATCTGGAAATCTGGACAAAAATTGTTGTAAATTTGGTGAGTTTGAAATATTGTGAGTTATGGACAAATCAAATCCAAAGTCTGGAAAACTTTTTATTATTAAATCACCAAAATACCTTTGTCCTAAAACATGATTTTTTTTTTCTTGTAAATTTACAAATGAAAAGAAATTATATATTTTTTCATATAACAAAGTAATTTTGTTTATTATTAATTTTGTTAATTTTGCAACAGACCTTTTGATCTAAAATCAATATTTGTGCCATTACAATTACAACTTTTCATCTAAATGTTTTTTTTTTTTTTAAATATCACAAAATCGCTTTTCTTCACTTAAAGTTACAGTTGTTGGCATACAATATAAAATTTTGAAAATTTGCCACTTTTTGTTCTATTCATGACTTCATAAATTGTAACTTTTTGTTGTGAAATTCTGACTTTTGTAGAATTGTAAATTTCTATTGCAAAAGGCTGTTTCAAAATCGAATATTTTGATTTAAAATTGCTACTTTTTATCTTAAAATAGCCGTTCAACTGTCACCTGGCTGCCAGATTTGGCCCATGGACCTTGAGACTGACACATGTGTGTTGGAGCAGCTTCTGCTTCTGTCCTGACAGCTTCATTTCCAGGGAAGGCCTTGCATCTTTCAGGAAGACAATGCTAAACATCACTTTGTGAAAGCATTGCTTCAGAAAAGAAGAAGAAGGTGCTGAACTGACCTTCAAGCAGTCCTTTGGAAACATATGAAGCATCATGAAACAAAAAATACAACAGACTGTTGAGCAGCATTCTCCTCCCAAAATGCCAGAAACTGGTTTCCTCAGTTGGATACATAGCTGGTTTAAGGCCTGGAATGCACTTTTATTCACAATGCATACATGAACACATCATGGCTGTCATACGTATCCTGCATTTGTTTGCCATGTCGGTCGTGGCTCTGCATTCTGTATTACCTCCGGTATTACCAGTGAAGGTTAATTGGTGTTCCTAAATTGTCCCCAGGTGTGAGTGAGACTGTGAATGGTTGTATGTCTACATGGGGCCCTGCGATGGACTGGCGACCTGTCCAGGGTGGACCCCTGCCTTTCGCCCCCAGAGAGCTGGGATAGACTCCAGCAGACCCCCGTGACCCTGTATAGGAATTAGTGGGTATAGATGATGGATGGATTGATGTTACCAATGTTTCCAATACTGGATGAATTATCTGCTCATGTGACCCCTAGATTTGTACAGAGGAACTCTGAAGCCCATTTTTTCTTGAACCTTGTTGCAAAGAGACAAAACAAAGCTGTCAAAGCCAACGGTACAACCAATGGCTACCAGTCAGTGAACCATGGCAAATGAAGTCGGGGCATCTTTACTGGCCAGCGTAATTGCTTAATATAAATTTATCTGATATGGTTCAAATAAATTTACTCTCTGTACAGTTGTCATAGATGTCAAATCTAACTATGGAGACTGAAACCGATTGTTGTGCCAGGCTATGAACATGTTTAATTCTGTTGCAAAGTTGGCACTTTTAACATGGGGGTCAATGGGCATTTATTCTGTTTTGGAGCCAGCACCTAGTGGTCAGTCGAGGGACAGTTGCTGCTTGGGTATTGCATGTACTGCTCTTATAGTACAGAAGCAAGAGGAGTTTGCAATGCAACATAAATAAGGACCATTTGAGGAACAAAAAAAAAAGTCAGTTTTTATTTACATTTTGCATGGTGTTACAGATCTGAAAACTTCAAGGACAGGGAAAGCTATCTAATGTAAGATGGGTGAAACACTGGAGGAGGACATGATGCAGGTGCCCTTAAATCCATCATTATGTAGAAGAAGGTGTCACTAAGATCAGCAGTATCTCACACTGCAATTCTTTATTTTATAACAGGGAAAAGAAGGATGGGAATGCTGCATCATGTTCAATTTTGCTGAGGATTTTCTTGGAGTCCAGCGGTTCCTGACCTGCTGATCTATATCAGTGAAATCAGCAAAAACAGCTGTGACACCTGACACCAAATTAGGAATAACCACTGGAGCATGAGTTACGGCCCACACCGCTACATTTGGAGAACCGGTCTGCCGGATCGATGTGAGGGCTTATAAGAAACACATAAGAATGAAGGTTAGGTTTTTCATGAAACGTCTGAATCTTCTGGCTCTGGCACGTGCCACAGTTAATCTGTTGGCACAGGTCTTATGTAAATGTCAAATGTTGAGACAGAATTCTTTCCCAGAAAACAATCCTTTATTTCAAACTATTTTTAGTTTAGCGTTATGCTGATGACAAGAGGACAGGTTTGTTCTGTCACAGTGATGCTGAGCTGAAAGTGTTTCTAACCACAGGGCCCACAGTTAGATCTATTTTTACTCTCGCCGTGTTTCAATGTCGTTTCATCTAGTTTAGCATTAGGACACTTTCAGCGCAGTGTTTCAATTAAAAGAAATAACCTCAGAATGTTGTCAGGATGCATTTGGAGCATCCTGTACTCCACTACACTCATCTGATGGTTACAGATAGAAGCAAACTGAGTTTGAGCATTTGGGGGGAATGTAAGGTAAAGTATTGCTGCATATTATATTTTTGGAGATTTAATTACCTCCATAAGATAATGTGAGATAATGTGCAGCTCCCTTTGGCACTATGGCATTGAAGGTGACATACTGCCATGTGCTAAATTTATTTAATTGAATTAAACTGAATTGAATTGTACTTAATATTGTTTTATTTAATATTATTTAAATATATTCATTTTACTTTATTTTACTGAAATGAATTTTATTTTATATTTATTCAAATGTATTTCATTTAAATTCATCTTCATTTTGTTTAGTTTTATTTAAATGTATTTTATTTCATATTGATTAAATTAATTTCTTCTTATTTTGTTTTATTTTATTTTATTTCTTCAAAGAGCAATAAAAAAAAAAATCAGATAATTGCAGGTCTAAGTATTAGGAAATACAACTTTTTTTTCTCTCTGCTCCCAACATGAATCCAAAAAGAAGCCATGTGGGCAGCAGGTACCTCCATGAGTGAGAAGCTTGTTGGTCCACCTTGAGCAGCAATAACTAGAAGCAGTCAGTTTCTGGATGACTTAATCAGTTTGTCACGTTACGAGGAATTTCGGTCTGTTCTTTTCTACAACATTTGGGCTGTAACTTATTCACATCTTCTTGGTTGAGTTCTGGACTTTGACTAGATTATTCTGATGATTCTGGGATTTACTGGTATTCTTCAGATTATGGTCCTGTAGCATGACCCAGCTTCAAAGTTTAGCTGGTGGGCAGGTGGCAGCACATTTGTTTCTAGAATATTCTGGTATACAGAGCAGATCATGGCCCACTTAGTGACTGCAAGGTTGTCAAGTCTTGTGGACACAAAAACTTGAAAAACAAATAGTGGTGTAGATTTTAAGGTCATTCAGGTCATGAAAGACTGAGAATCCCAAATCATCACCCCTCCTTCACTATCGTTGATGGTGGGTATGTGGTGTTCAAGCTGAAATGTTGTGTTTGGTTTGTGCCTACCATAGCATTGGGAATTAAAGCCAAACAATACTACATTTGTCTCATCTGTCCGTAGGACATTGGACATGTCTATGATGATGTTGGGTCCTACCATGGTAATGTTGGGTCCTTCCATGGTAATGTTGGGTACTAGCATGATGATGTTGGGTTCTACCATGGTAATGTTGGGTCCTTGCATGATGATGTTGGGTCCTACCATGGTGATGTTGGGTCCTACCATACACCAGATAATGTGTGTGTGTCAGTGAGAGAAAGCTGCTTGTGTTGTAAAAGTGCCTTGAGTGGTCCCTGGACTAAGGTTCTATATAAGTGTATTGTTGTTGTATTGTTGTTGCCCTCTCGCCTCTGAACCCAGTGAAACAGTAATTTAATAATGTCATAATATTTCAACCATAAATCAGTAAGCCTCCTGTCACCATCTCTTGGTTAGCATAAGCTGGCCATGGTGCATGGAGAAGCAGCAGAACAGGGATAGTTAAGTTTCCCATTCGCTTCAAAGGTGGTTATCATTTTAAAGTTTGCTAATAGTCCATGAATGCTAAAGTTAACTTTTCAAACTATGAAGTGATTTACCGATGTGGACATGTTTCATTTGTTTCTGCCATCATGGACATTGTAGTCGACAGATGTGTTGTCTGCCAAGTGGTTACTGTATTTAATCTTTATCACAAGAGGCACCCATGCCTCATGATGAAGACGTGGCAGTGGGAAATACAAAGACGAAGAAGAAAAAATTGAATTAGTCACATTTCTTGCGGTCATTTCAGTTACATTTGGAGAAAAGTACACGTTGGGGGCAGCATTGGGTTCACACCTGCAGGACAGCTACGGCATCACAAGTATGAATCAGTCTTAAGACAAAAAAACAAGTGCTTTGGAATGGGAACTAACATTTGGTACATATACTAGCTACTAGCCTTCAATTTTCACCCATAATTCATTTAAATCACATTTATTTTATTAGTTAAATATCAGCTCACACAAGGAATCATCTCAAGACACTTAACAGAAAAAGTAAGTTACTTTAATCCAGTAAACCTAAAAATGTATCTGGAGAGACATTTTTCCTTTTCAGATAGGGCTGTGGTCCAGGTGATATCACCTATTGTTGACTATCAGCCTATCAGGACAGGTCTCACATGGCAGTGGGAGCTTGCGGCGTCCCTTGTGCTCGGTGCCACACCAGTGAGCTGACTGTGGCCAAACTGGTCTGTTTCTGAAGACGGGCAGATGGTGTTCGCAGCCTGCCAGCATCAGTCTTCCCCTCTGACTGGATCTGTGGTGCTTCACAGGACAAAGATGGCTGAATGAGATTCAGAGGGAGACAGGGAGGGAGGGGGAGAGGCATGGGGGTCCAGCGGCAGCACAGGCCAAAATCAGCAGATGTGTCTGTGTGGGTGTGGAAGAGGATTTGATCTGTCTGTGGAGACAGAGTTTTAGACCTTGTTTATATGAGTGCTTCTATCGCTGATTATATTTTCATACATTCAGCCTTGTGGCAAAGTACAAAGAATCTAGGTCATAATTTGAATTAGAAAACTTACTTAGAGAATTGCATCCTCTGATGAGTTTTCAGAAATGACTCAAGTTTGGTCATTTGGGAGTCGAACCTGATGTTGAACACTTCTCTTCAAATATTAATGTTTCACCAAGGAACGTATCTCTGGTTTATTCATGCTATCTCAGGACTAAATACAGAAACTGGAGATTTCAAATTTGTGTGAAAAGATAAAATGAGTGGTTGCATGATGACATCATTAATTTATGCGTCACCTGCTGGGCCGATGCTGCGTCATGGTGGCGGCGGGAAGCATCCCTCCTCACACAGCGGAGGAGTTGGACCTTCGTGTGGAAGCATGACCCATTTTTATAGTCCACACAAACACCACACAGTCCACTCCTTCACCTCCTCCCTGCTGTCTCTCACATCCAAAGAGGGGGTGGGATGGAGAAGTGAGCAAATAACGACCAAATGGTGGGGCCTTGATGTCATTAACGTGATTCAGATCAAAAGCCTGACAGGTGCTCTGTGTGCATTTTCAATTTGACCGCTTTAAATAAATAACAAAACAAAAAAACAACAACATGCGATGCTTATGTTGAAGGGTGCTCTCTGTAATCCATCCCAGTTCAGAGGCAACACAGAGCCTTTTTTTTTTTTTTTTTTTTTTTTTAACAAATAAATAAATATTTCATGCAAAGCGGTGGAGTATGTCATCCATTACAGCGATGCCAGCTCCACACGGCGGTCATGTTTAAGTGTAGCGATAACTTTTACGTAACTGTGAGTTACATAATCACCCATGGAGCTTCTCATGGGAAGCTGCAGGCTGTCTGGAAGTGGTCTCTGCATCCCCGCCCCCACCCCCACTTACTCTGCATGTGTGTTCAGCATTGTGTGTGCACGACGGCCCATGTGGGTCTAGGAAACGACTGCACGTGTGCAGTATGTACTGCAGAAATGTGCCATGTTGTTTTCATGTGATTAAAAAAAACAGCAGGAGTCTCTGTGATACTATTAATGGTTTCCAAAGGGAGTGTCACTAAATTATTCTCAAAATTCTGGCACTATAAGTCACATAATTTGGAACCAAATACGCAACAGCAGCTCCCTTTTTTACCTGTCTGTTGTTGCAGTAGATCTAATGTCGGGTTCAGACTGTAAGATTTCATCCGTTTCAGACTAAAGATGGTGAATGGTGTTAAACATGTTCCACCATCATCAGGAACAGTGGTGGTAGATCTGACAATGAGACAAGATCAAAGATGAAAGATAGAACCTTCTGGAGCCAAAGACGGCTGAGACAGACGTCAGCAGTGTCAGAAATGTGGGCGAATCGTCTCAGAGTGTGACGGCCTGTCGCTGCCTCTACCATCTCTGTCAGCTGACCAACCAATAGGAACGTGCCATGAAATAACATAAACATCAGCGTCTACAGAGCACTGTAACCTAGCAACAACAGCACCAGATACAACGGAGAAACGGAAAGAAAAATGTGCAACTGAAATAAGGAAATACATTTTTCTTGATTTTATTTGTTTTCTTTTTAATGCTCGCCAGCACTAACTAGTCGTTGGTGCATTAGCACGTTAGCAGCAACCTGCTAATGACGTGATGAGGCTCTGTTTAGATCCTGAACTAAACTCAGATTTATTTCTGTCGTAGCCACGATTGATTAACAAAATTAATTATATACAGATTTAACGTCGTACAAAGTAACGTGAATTAGTCTTAAAAGATTAAAAACTGTACAGTGTGAATCCAGCATTAGGGAGTGAAGTTAGCCACTCCAACATTTCCTCCATGGGGCTGTGTGTCTTTTGAGAAACTTTGCGAGGAACAGTGCTGCATGATGGGAAGTTTGGCAGAAGTAAAGATGGGAGGGTGAGATATGCCTCCTCTGACACAGGGCTGTGATGTCATACGACCCTGCTGGTTTTGAACGGCTCCCAAAATTGGAAATAACATGTTTTGAGATTCAGAGTGCCTGAAATGAACTGATAGTTCTGGTCCAAAAGAGAAACAAATGACTTAAATATTCAGAATACAAATCCGTATCAGGAGTCCATCAGATGCAGATGAAAGAGGCTTCCTGCTGTTTCACTGTGACTTTCTCTGGTGTGCTCTGAACAGAACAACAGAACTCTCTAGAGTGAAATAAAGAAATTCTTCAAGGTGCAGGTGAGGAACAAGTCGCTGCTCAGGTGTAAACATACAGCCTGCAGGTTTCAGCAGATGAGGTGGTGGTTGTGGATGTAGTCCAAGCACACGCGAGTGTCTCTGGGAGTTGCGGCAGCTGATAACCTGGAGGAAGAGGCTGTTTTTGAGGCTGGTTGTGAAGCACAAATGCATCAGTACCTCTTTCCAGAAGGCAAAAGAGAAATCTAGTATATGTAATGGATGTGTAGGGTCATTTACAATATTCTGGGCCTTGTGGATGTAACACGTGGTGTCCGGAGGTCTCATTTACAGAGACTTAAATATTTCTGTGAATATCTGCGTTTACAAAAAACTTCAGCTGTACTAAACAGCAGCATAAGTGCAAACCCACTCACAATCTCTTAGTATATCACAATTATAATCTAATACACTATCACTGCGATGTCATGGCAGAAGCAGCAAAGAAAGTTAAGTGCTATGTCAGAAAAGGCAAGTAAAAGAAAGAGCAAGCTCACACAAGCTCCCATACATGAGTTAATATGGGATCACTGGTGTGAGCTGAGAGGACGAGAGGACTGTGATTCAGATGGGTCAGTACTGGACTGCTGAGTGGAACAGCAGGTCAGATGGTGTCTTAGCCCTGCTGCTATTAGATTAGTAAGTTATATTTTTCTTTTCTACTGTGTGTTTGAGTGTGGTTGACGGTGGTAACAGACAGTTGCATGTCTCAACCACTGAGGGTGCAAAAGAGCACAATCTAATGTGGCGTGTTCCTTTAAATATGAGTATAAACAGACATGGAAACCGCTCATCTAAACAATAATGATAAAAACAAGTGGATAAAAATGAAGTTTCACAGCATCTGAAGTTGAGGCTAGGAAAAATGTTTTATTTGATACTTTATTGGTATAAATATTCAAGTCAATTCAATTTATATATATATAGGCCTAGCACCTATTAGTAAATACTAAATAATAGTGATAATAATAATAATATTATAGGAGTGGGGTCATGTGGTTGAATCTGAGTGCAAATGACAAAAAGTCAGACGTGAAGGTGGAGGTGAAGCAGGAAGGTGCTGTGAACCAGTAAAATTTGTCTAGAACAGGTATCATGAAGCAAGATTTAGCTTTAGCGAGGTAACTTCAGGGTTAATTCTGGGTTTTCTGTATCACAAAACTGGGTAATTGCTTATCGAGGTACATCACCAGGGTAACATACGCTGAACGACTAACCTGCTCTGGAGCAGGGTAACTCTCAGGATTGAATCCAATCCTTCATAAAGCCCCGCCTACTGGCCAATCGGCTTTTCGGGGAAAATGACGTGCTCTCCCAGACAGTATTATTATCAGAGCTATTTAGAATAGTTCTTCTCTATGACGCTGATTATTATATACAGTCATTGCACAACACACACACATCTTACGAAGAATAGAATAAGTCAATTTTCAACATGTCATTTGTAGCAGGAGACTTTAGCTCTCAGTGCATCGCCTGTTGGAAGATAGTGGGTTCAATTACTGATCCTGCAGTTATATTCACTTTTATAAAATGTTATAGTTTAAGTTTACAAGCATCAGCCCACTACTTTCTACCACAGCTCAATATCTGGATGATTTTATTCATTTCATTCATTGTGAACTTCCCACTGGGATGAATAAAGTATCTACTCGTCTTCAGGCCACTATGGATATGATTTAATAG
>JBAMYA010000003.1:8222947-8249123 GCA_037176975.1 Arrhamphus sclerolepis
AGCAGTCAGAGTCATGTTATGGTCTGAAAGTCCTGTAATCAGATTATAGATCCTTGTTATACGCTCTGGTTTGTTACTAAATACCAGTTCAATGAGGGTTTTAGTTTGCATAGTTACCCTTGTTGGTCCTTTAATCATTTGTTGATAAAGTTTGACATGATTGCTTTCAGACTTTGTCTGCAGTGTTTATCAGACCAATTGATGATAAAATCCCAATACCATATTATCTCTCTTTGAGAATCAAGTTGTTTAACGACAAGACTCAGTTCGTCATAAAACGTAGTAGATGAAAACAATGCATTCAGAGCCGGACAGTGTCATACTGAACTTTCTTCCTCTCATACAACTTTACATAACTCTTGCGTAAAACTACAAACCTCTGGCAGACCATGCATCCTCCTCTGACGTCTGTCCTCCATGAAGTTAGTTAGCCATTCCTTTCTGTCATCTGTCTTCTTCTTACTGAAGGCCTGCAACAAAACAAACCATTTTCGCATTTACACATCTGGAATCTCAAGTTCTGCATGTTTGGTTTGCTTTCTTTTTCATGGGCATCCTGGTAGGCTAATGATGGATGGTTTTAACCTGAAACCAGCTTAATCCACCTTCCTCATGAAATTTAACTCATACCTATAATCAGTGGCTTTGCTTTACTGTAAAGAGTACTTGGGTGAAGTGTGTTTTTTGCAGTTCGCTCGCTCCTGACAGGAATACGAAAGTGTAAGATTAAACTCACCAGGGTGATGGCAGCGTCATCCTCAGCGCCGCCATATTTAAATGTGATTCGGTGCCTCTCCATGTCAGCAAAGTAATCTTTTGCCTCTTTGCTTGTACTTGTACCCAAACCTGGAACAAGTTTTACCCAGAAATAGAATATTGTTACAAAGATGTTCAAGCATGAACTTTTAGTTTTGTAAAGATTATCAGGATTTAAACAGCAAACCTTTGTAATACTTTATATGCCAGGTTTTAAAGTTCTCCGTTTGTTTTTTCCACTCTTCAAACTCTGGAAGGCTGTAGAAGGAAAGCTCCTGTTTGTTCTTGGTTGCCTGCAGACAAACAAGATCTGTAATTACTGACTTCGTTCACATTTTCATCCAGCCACCAAATATACCCTTCATCATCCGCTGCAGTATTAAGTTTATTAGAATTAATATTTGATTACTGTGCAAAGATATGAGCATAACAAGTGCTCTTGCACACTGAAAAAAAAGTGCTGCCTCTGGATTTCTTTCTCAGTGTGACACATTATCAGGTCTTCATGTCAGCAAAGTAGTCATTTGCCTCTTTGTTTTTATTTATTTTTTTTAACCCAACAACAAAATATCATCACAGATAGGAAATGCAAAGTATCTGTATTTTGCTGTCACCCACTTACTTTCACAATAGGTGTAATAAACTGTTCCAGAAATGTGTGTTTCAACAACGAAGGCCAGTTGTGGTGGAAGAAGTTGATGAGCAGACCTTTGATATGGGAGCCGTCTTGATCCTGGGACAAAACAAATATTACAACCACTTTCAAAACCACTTTTGAAACTGTTGTGACACTGTGTGTGTGTGTGTGTGTGTGTGTGAGATGCAGGTCACCTGATCGGTCATGATCATGATTCTGCCATAACGCAAACTCCTCAGAGACTCGGGGTCGTCATAGCTCTTCTTGTACTGGAGGCCAACGATTTTGATAATGTTGTTTATTTCTGCATTTTCCATGATCTATTGGAAAATTCAAGAGTGACAAATGAGAAAAGTGGCAACTTATGGAAAAATACCTAATTTCATTGTCAAACGGCAAACAGAAGCAGGACACAGCAGCTCAGTTAACAGATGCCAGAAAATTGGTATCCAACAGGTTGATTTATTTTCTCACTGTTGAAAATTCTTTTGATAAATGAAAAGTAGTGAAGACACTGTTTTCATTGTTACACCTGCTAAATGTAACTAATATATTTATCCCAATAATAAGCCTTATGTTGTCCAGTGCAATAAATTATAAAAAAGTTAAAAAAAACAAACCAAGGTTTATTACCCACTGGAAGTGAGTGGTGTTTACTTCTTTGTAGAGACAATCCCCAGACTGTCATTTCCCTACTTTCTCTTAATTTCATGTTCAAACTGTAATTAGCTGTAACTTTTCTGTCGTAGCTGTGTAGACCACAGCTTATGCAAAAGTGCGAGAACCATGAAAACAAAATTCAGTTCAATTTTCTGTTTGTTTTTTTTCCCTCTGTCCTTGTTCTCTGTTTATTAAAGAGACATTTTTGGTTAGGGCTTCATATATATTGTGTAAATATGATTGTTAAAATCAGGCTAAGAAAAACAAACAAACCCTGGATCAAACCCATCATGCATACTTCACAAACACCACTACAGACTGCTTAACTGTCATATCTGCAAGCTAAGACGAAAAGCATCCACTTGTTTTTTCCTGTTTGATAACTGAACATTTTACAGGACACGTTATTCCTTCAGTCTCATACCTGCTTGTGCGTTGCTTCTCTTACGTTGAGGATCTTGCCTCTCAGCGGGAACACTCCATAACGATCACGACCGATGACTCCAAGGCCAGAAACAGCCAGAGACTTGGCTGAGTCTCCCTCAGTGAGGATAAGTGTGCATTCTGAGGAGTGTTTGCCACCTAACAACATTATGAAAAGGACTGAATGTAAAGTCATGCTGACAAACATTAAACATTCATCAGTGTTGACACAATAAAAGTCAATAATATATCTTTACAGTCACCATATGGAATTAGAGGGAAAATTAATTATTTAATTACTGAAATGGGCCAGCCTCTGGACAGTTATCAACTCTAACAATCATTATTTAGGCAACAATTGAAATTCTGCAGTAGGTCATGGATGATGGAGAGAGGCCATTGTTGTGTAAGTGCTAACATACCAGCATCATTGGCGTCATCTAGCTTGGGGATGCCTTTGATCTTGCTGTATTTAACAGATGAGCATTTCTTGTTCAGCTGTGTTTGAGCTTTGAACTTAACCCAGTTGAGTATGCTTTCCACAATTCCACAGTTTGTTGCCTGTGGGTGACAAAATGCAAAGTTATTTTACAGTCGTCATAGATGAGAACCAACAACCAGAAAACAATAGTTTTTTAGAAACTGTCCTTACAGCCCTAATAAACTTGTCTGACAGAAGGCACTTGGACCCAAAGCTCTTCATCTGGAGTGTCATGTTTTCCTTGGTTTGGGAATCAAATGTTGGATTTTCAATCAGTGCATTCACAAAAACCCAAATGTGGTTCTTGACCTGAAATACAAACAAGAATAAGATCAAATGGTTGAATGATTTCATTCATGCCTACAGCCAACAAGGCCATAGTCCGACTGAATTACACATTTTTATAAATCCTTAGTTAAGCCACCTGAAAGGGTTTTACAGATACTCCGGCCTTGTTCTTCTTCTTCACAACTTCAATAAGTTTGGCCACAATTTGGTCCACCACATAGTCGATGTGTCTGCCACCCTGGAAAATACATCAACTCAGAGTTAAAAGGGTTTTATTCTTCTCTACCAAAGTTTTTCTTTTATGCCTCTTTTACTCACAGATGATGTTCACATACCTTTGTGGTGGCAATGCTGTTAACAAAGCTGATCTGTTGGAATCCTTTCTCACTCATGGTGAGACAAACCTCCCAGCGTTCATTCACACTTTCATTCACCACCTTCAGAGCCACGCCCGTCTCATCCAGTTTGTCCTTCACATACAAATCCACGTAGCTGCGGAACCCATTAACCTTCAGCAGAGAGGTTAAATTCATTAAGTAGCAATCACTGCATTAACATATTTAAAATAATTTTCTCAAAAATGTTTTATTAGGAAATCAGAAAAAGGGCAGGTTTCCAAGGAAAATCTGAGCAACGTAAGTCCTGAAATCCTCTATCTTGCTGGTACCAACTAAACCATGCAATGTTCTGTATTCAAGGGTTCCTTCGCATCTACAGGCTTTATTCCAGCTTACATTAACATGAGTTTTTGGTTATTTCCCCCCCCATTCAATCAGATGTTTAAATTGAGATGTTTTACACTTTCATGGAAAATATTGGTTCATTTTGACTTTGATGGGAGCAACGTGTCAAAAAGAGTTGGAACAGGTCCAAAGATCACACCCATCTACGTGTCCACTTTAGCCTTGTCCTTTGCGTAAACGCTGCTCCTGTGTCTCAGAATTTTATGCATTTTATAAGATTATGTACTGTAGATGGTGGAACCTTCAAAGTCTTGACCAGTTTACGTTGAGGAACAATTATTCAACACAGATTTGTGAAACTCTGCTAACATTTACATCCAAGAGACTTTGCCTCTCTGAAATAGTTCTTTTATATACATTCATGTTACTGACCCTTTTCCAGTTTACCTAATTAGTTGTCAAATTGTGTTGCATTTATTCTTGATTTGTGCCAATTACTTTTCCCGTCTTTTGATATGTTGCTGCCAAAAATGAGCCATTTTCCATGAAATGGAAAAATGGCTCAAGTTTCAACATCTAATATGTTCTTCATGTTTTATTTGAAATAAAAGAGATTATGAGATTTGCAAATCTTTCTTTTTTTTTTTATTATTAGCATTTTTACACAGCATCCTAACTCTTTTGGAACTGGGGTTATACAATGGACTGTTTGAAAGGAAGCCAAATCGTAGGGGAAAACTACAGTTTACAAATTCATCAAGTGATATATAGCAGCAACCGGCTCTATCAACATAAGTGGAGACGCGACAGCTGAAAGGCCTGAGGTGGTTGTTGGCCATGGGGCTTCAGAGGCAAAAATACACTAAAGTAGCCAACCGAATGTAAACAAAAATAAAAAAAATAAAAAAATGGTACTGTAGGAATACCTCAACATGAACAGCAAAGTATCTACAAAGAAAAAAAAGTGATGTGGAGGTAGAGAAATACTCACAGGTAACTTTTTTCCATTCAATGACACTTTGACCCCCTTGCAAGAGCCGGCTACATCATATGCTCTGCGGGTGAGGAGTGCTACAATGTCCCTGTCCAGTTTCTCCATCTTAAACTTGGCAAGGTCTGGCTGGAAGGTCACACAGGTGAAGTCATCCCCGTCAAAGAATTTGATCTTGGGCTCAGAAGTTTTGCTCATGTTGTTCTGCCATGTCTAAAAGGGGTGAAAGCATTAACATGTAATTTGTTTCTGCAGAATTTAGAATCTTACACACCAAACTGATGTCAGCAATGACTGATGGTAATTAAAGGAAGAAAAGAAAAGGAAAAAAAAACCTTCTCCCAGCAGAGATGTTGTCAATCTAGTGTTTAAGGGCCTAAAAGTGGATTAAAACTTGGTATACACATAGAAAAGTGTATGATTCTTAAACTCAGACCACCTTTACTGTATCCAGTGTGTCATCAATGTCCCAAAACATCTGAGTATGAAAAACACCCCGTGGCTAGACACAATCCCTGACAGTGCAATGGCGATATCATACACAACCTTACCTGACTAATGACAGCAACTCACAACCCTATGGCAAAAACAATTACTTCATTCGCAGATCAAATGGCGCTGGTGAAATCTTTAAGTACAAGAGTAAAGCAATCAAATAACACCAAGAATTGTATCTGGACCTTGGGGCACCATGAATAAACCAAAGTTTGAGTACATCTGCTTTTACACCCAGTAAAGAACTATGTACTTCTTGGACTAATGTTTCAAGGAAAATGTAATTCATAAAGATGCACCGTATATAAAAACAGTTTGAAAGACACTGCATAGACTCAGCAGCTTAATAATGAGAAGAGGCTTCATACCTGTTTGAAACTGTGTCTATACTCTTTGCAGGCAGTTTCCACTGTGAACTTGGTACTGAATATGTTGCAAAGTTTAGCACCGTACCCATTTCTTCCACC
This sequence comes from Arrhamphus sclerolepis, assembly GCA_037176975.1. NCBI lineage: Eukaryota > Metazoa > Chordata > Actinopteri > Beloniformes > Hemiramphidae > Arrhamphus > Arrhamphus sclerolepis. Next base: position 8,228,829 of record JBAMYA010000003.1, read on the forward strand.
TGGACCAAAAACAAAAATTTAATTGTGCAGACTTCAGTGCGAACATTTCTGTCGTGAAAATGTGACTTTTGCCATTGAAATTATTTTTCATTCATCTAAAGAATGCATGAATTAAAATCACTTTCCATTTCTGACATCCATAATTGATTCGCAAAACATTATTCAGACAGCAGCATGCTGCTAAAGTTAGCAAAATGAATACAGATCAGCAGGTTCGTAAACGCAAAAACTGTGCAAGTCAGATGACAAGGAAACGTATAATATTTTCCGTTGTAAGAAGGTTGTGCTCACCCGTGACCTTCTTCTCATCATCGTCATAGTTGCTGGAGGTAAGCAGATGGCCGAAAATGAGAGCTGGAACATACATCTTCTCATCCTTATGTTCAACCACAGGAATTCCTTTTCCATTGTTCCAGATGGAAATGGTGTTAGACTCACTGGTGGAGGAAGAATAAAAGGCAGGGATTTGTTGCCAAAAGTACATGAGGAGAACCTGGTCACAGCAAAGCTGGATGACTAAAAGATAATACACACTAGCATTACTTTTATCAAATGGATTGACAGAGTACAGCTTAACACTGTTGGTAGAAATTTCCTTTGGACTACAGATATTTTCATTGTATGCTGTACAGATGTCATCACCCTGAAACCTGCAGTATCACGTCATTCATCCATCGCACTAGTAAACTAAGACAAAGCTGCAGTCCTGAGATGCAGATAATCTAATGTCTCCACATTCAGTGGGCGGGTACATTTAACAAGAATGTGGAGAGAATGAAGGAAGCAAACAAGAAAGGACGGAAGGACAGACGAGTGGACAGGCAGATCAATGGACTTCATCCCAGGCTGCTAAACTCCAGTATCATAAAGCTATGCAACTAATCAAATGTGCAAGCTTTTCTATTCATTTCTATTACTGTCTTTTCTATAATGCTTGAGTCCTTTAGAAAAAAAAACTAAACAAAAAGCAACTATATATATAAATATTGTTATGATTAGAAAGAATCAGGCAGGAATTAGTGTTCTAGATACTAAAATCTAAGACAAAATACTCTGACATCATAATGATAATAATAATCTCAAGGTTTACCAATCAGTTAACTCAGTTTTAACTGCTCCATTTTAATTCATTTCAATTCACAAGCATTTTAATCACCTTTATTGTCATCATCATTTTACTTTCACCCCTCATAGTACCTCAGACCTTAGTGGAAAAGGTCCATGGCTGAAATAATCTTTAGGTTCCTTTAAAGGCCCTTCAGGCTGTGAGTGCTGTTGGTCAGAATGTGTCTGTAATCACTGTACTCACGGGTCGATGGTGACTTTGATGGCACTCATGTTCTTGTCCCTTTGTTTGTTGTCTGCTGCATTAACTGATGACAAAAAAAAATACAAAACTCAAAGTTAGACAGAATACAAATTCATATTTTTGTGATCTATCAACAGATGTGTTATCCTTAATTGCAAGACAAATCCACAACATGCCAGCATGTGCTGTTAAAAGTGCTTCAAAAGTGAGAAGAAAGGCACCCAGTCTCTTTAGTTGGGTGGAAGTTGTTTGCGTTTGTGATGCTCAATCTTCAAACTGCTGTCTGCTGTAAAGTCTGTCTATAGTCCATGTCAGCTAAGGGTAGCAGTGCAACAAATTTATTCCAGCATCTTAAAAAAAGATCTGCTCACTGTAAGCTGTACAAGACTAGATGGCATTTTAAACATTCAGGCAACACGAGCCACACTGCTTACAAGCAGGATCCCCATATGATAGAAGTATAAGGGTTAAAACTGCATTTCATTTATTCCAGTAGGAAAAGTTATCTTTGCTTAATTCTTACAATTATAAGAACATATTTGAATTCATTCTTTTATTTCAATAGGGCAAAAAATAAAAATGAAATGAGGTGTGCTTTTAAAAAACAAAACTGTGAATAAATAAATATGATTGTAATTTAAATAATATCTGATTTTTTTTTTTCAGCCATATCACCAAAAGATAAAATTTATTCTGACAATGGCTACAGAGGTGCATTTCATAACACCTTACACTTTAGGTGGGCAATTTATCCAACACAACAAAAAAAAAAAAAAAAGTCCTACCGGGGTCTTTTGCACAATGATTTAATTCCATGCAGACCAAACATACAGGTCATGGTAGTTACAATGCTGAATGTTATGAACGGTTGGTGGCCTTAGGTTAAAAACGGTTCAAAGAAGATGAGGAAACACGCCCCTCAGCATCAGCTTGAAATTTTCAGAGCGTAAGTCCGCTAAACTAAAGGATCCAGCTGCTGATAGTTACATCCATCTTCTAGTTAAAGATAAGAAAGAAGAAAATATGTCCATTATTTCTGCAATACCCTCCATGTGCATCACCATAATGCGGTCATGTGAAGACAGTTGTTCATCATACTTCACACATGAAATTCACCACTAGTGCACAGATTGTGGAGGATATGGACAGAAGAGTCTAACATAGAGTCAACGCTCCAGACTGTGACCAAATGCTCGCATTTTGCAACCAAATCTGGAGTCAGCGTGAGTAAATTCCAGACCTACTTGATATGGATGGATGCTGACAGCTTCCATTCCCTCGCTAACATTGGCCAGCTACCTGCAGCATGATGAGTGAGAAGGAGGAGGCTCCTTCCCCAAACAGTAGAAAAATGTGGGTAGGTTAATGGCAGTGAATGAATGAATGGTAGTACGGTACCATGGCTAAGCGAACAAGTTAACCAGTTCTTCCTCCCTACCCTGCCTTGTGGGTTAGAGACAGATACTGGTCTACTAGGGGACGAAGCACATCCTGACTCAGCTATAGCCAAAAAAAGCAAAAAAAAAAAAAAAAAAAAAAAAAGCAGTTTTCGTGACAAATGACTGGCTTTGGTACTGTAAATACAGCAATTCAATGAACTATAAGTTAAATATGCCAGGAACACAAAATTTGCCGAACTTAGACACAACAGATGAAAAACAACACAACACACTGGTAAAACATAACGCTAGTGCAGAACAGAAAATGTGCCATGACCTGTTCACAGAGGCAGCGCCTCTCCCATCATTTCTGAAAGTACAGTATATTTTCTAGGGCTGTGCACGTTAACATGCTAATAAATTAAAGCCAACAATTATTTTGAAGCTCATTAATGCACTTTTATTTTTTTACTTTGAAAGCCCATTCCTCAATCTGAAAAAAGACAACCATGGCTCACAGAAAAGAACTGGTGGGGACAGAAAAATATAGAAAGGTAAATCAATCATGGACATTTTAATTTTAAACTTCTTCCAGACAGTGGAGTTGATAGAAGAAAAGTTATTTGTAGGCTCTGCAAAGCTAAATTTTCGGTGTTGCCAACTTTCTTGCTAAAGCTGACATTCCAACCCCAAATGACAAATCTGGTGACTTTTTCTGGTGTTATTGGACTTTTTCTGGTGTGTTGGAGAGTCTGACGTTCTGCAGTTACGGTGCATTCACACATGCGTGGTGCGTGCTCCGTCTCCATGTGTGATTAAAACACCCTAAATATGTTTAGAACTACAAATCAACTTTCTTCTGTTGATTCTATTTACTGAAGCAGTTCGATTTATAGCAGAAAGGCTTTAATTTTCAGTACCTGCCAAAGGCAAAGGTCTCAGACTACCCACAGGCCCCAGCTAATGGAGGTCTACCAAGACAAAACTTATATTTATGTGAAAGTAAAATACAAATAAATATAACAGTCACATTTTTGAACTGTGGGAGGAAGATAGAGTGCTAAGAAAAAAACCCTCTGAAGCACAGGAAGAACATGCAAACTCCAGACAGAACAGCCCTGGATGAGGTCTGAACCGCCAGCCTTCTTGCTGTGAAGAACCAGCGTGAACCACCAGAAAGTCACCAGTGGAGCAGACTTAAATGGCATTGTTACAAAAAAAGAAGTTCTTAACAACACTGTGTGACATATTGTGACACTATGTGAACTATACCCTAAAGAAGGATTTATGATTCAACTGTTTTTTGCCCCCCCCCCCAGCAGATGTCGTAGAATAAAGTCATCATTTGTAATCATTCAGGTAAAACTCAGTGATGACACCCACAAAAATGTCTGTCTGAAAATGTCTCCATATGGCTCTTCACTAATATAACCATAGCAGTAACACTTGAACAATGAAATAGCAACATAAATCGAACAGATAAGCTAAGAGGAGCTCAGAGTATTCAGGGAGGAAAATGATCAATCCCACACAGGGTTGAGTAGCATCATCTAAAAGTTGATTACGCTGGTTCACTAGACAGACGGAGTCACACGGGCACTGTGGAGCACTGCATTAAATCCAATGGAGTCATTAACACCAACATCCAGCAGCTCAGCCTGATTTATTAACTTTCATTCAGTCAGGAAAAAGCTGACAAAGCATGCCCGCACGTTAGAAGCTAAATAAATAAAACAGAATCTCCCACTGTAATCTGCCTCAAATGCAAATGATTTCTCAGCCAACATTTCACTTATCACAAATGTTTACATTCAGGCACAAAAAGATAAGCGCAAAACGAAGCCAACATCCACATCAAGTCCTAGAACAGAGCCATTAAGCCACATCACCAGCTGACCGACTAAGTTACCAGAGCTGAGAAGTAGAAATATACCTTCAGTATCCCTCTGCAGTTGTAACAGTGCAGTCTGAAATGACAAATGGATTTTCTGTGAACTGTGTAGAGTGAGAGGCACAGGTCAGATTCACTCACCCAGAATTTCATCAAAGATTTTGTACAGTCCAGGAACATAGGTAATTTCCCTCTGGTTCATTCCTACATCTTCATCAAAGACCCACATTGGCTGAAAAATGTAATGACAGAAAACAAACAAACATAAAATTAAACTGTAACATTAAAAATGCAATTTTGCTGTTGAGTCAAACAAGCAAAACTAAGACAACATATGTGTTGTCTTAGTTCCATCAGCAGAATTTTTTTATATAATCAAAAGTTGAATATACAATTCTGAATAGAAATAAGATTGCTAATTGCTAATAACAAAAAGTTAAAATACTGATTTAGTTACTAATAATAATACTGGATAATACTTTCTAGTTAACTGTAAAGACCAAGAGAAGCTACCCGAGTACTGCAAAATGGGGCTAATTTTATATGCAAGCAAGTCTTAGTGGCAGTTAAGTCCACTTTTGGTAAAGACAGCAAAAGACGCGATACAGATTATTTATTTTACATAATTTTCTACATTTAAACAACCATGGTGTGCTACTGTGATGCTGCAAAGTGGAAATAACATACATCCCAAGCAGAGAAGCAACACATCTATCCCTTCATGGTTGATGTGACGTGGGTAAAGTGGCTGAAAGCCTCTGCACAGAGAAGATGGAAGGAACTGATTCAGCGTGAGAGGAAGGACAACACGTGGAAGAACGTCGATGTGCTGAACCTCAAAAACTTTCAGGCTGTGTTCTCGTCATTTCAACAAGTAAAAAGATCAGCACTGATGGCTACATAAGTGGTGATCCAATCTACTTTAAACTGGACAGACTGGAGGAAACCACTGGCACAGAGAAGACCAGAAAGATGCACATTTGCAAAGCCCTGGATGAGCACGAGCTGCGGTACTCGGGTGGCCTTTATTAATTAGAATTATCAAAAAATAAATAAATACACTATTCTCATGTACTCATTACTGTGCAGCAAAAAAGCTCAGTTAAATGGACTGAGTTTCCTAGTTTTAATTTCAACAATAATAAGGGTTAAGATTTTGAGAGTCTCTGGAAGGAATATCTTCAGCCTTACTGTTTAAGAACTGTTTAAAAAGTTTTACAAAAAACTAACTTCAGTAGACCCCAGACCCTTGTGAAATTATGCGAGTGTCAAAAGGTGGTACTTTTGTAAATTAGATAGGTATGTTCCAATAGCCGTTAAAAGTGTATTTTTATGACCACCTTACCTGAGTGACTGGTTCCACTGAACCTATGTAAGTGTCTGGACGGAGGAGGATGTGCTCCAGTGGCGTCTTCTTCTGGTACACTCGCTCCACAGATAACTTGGAGCCCAGCTTGTCTTTCTTGGCCCCCTCCATCTTTCCCATCTCACCTCTGCCATTGGCAGCTTCCTGTTAGAAGAATACCTTGCTGTTAAGAAGTTGTTGTTAGTGGATAAAATACCCATCTGCTAACAGCAGAACAAGCTGTTCCAGGTTGCTGACAAAATTAATAGTACTAGCCACAGGGCTGGGATAAAACAAAAACAGGTGTGAAATAAATGCCAAAGGTGAATACTGTGTGATGAGAGGGCTTTAAGAACTGTCCTTGTATATATTGTAATATCATATGTAATCTATCTGTATAGAATATGATAAAAGACAAAACACGGACACTTTTGGCATTTTCAAATGTTTTTGGGGCAAATTAATGAGAGAATGGGTATTAAAAGTTTCAGTACCACAGTATATTTCAGCTTCTTGAACAAAGCTCATTTGAGCTTATTCAATTTCTTTTTTTGAAAAAGCAAAAACAAAAACTAATTAATCCCTGAAAAGAAAAACATATCCATGGTTCTTCATCAGTAGTTTCAGTTGTGTGGTCAGGTCAAGTCAGTATTACCATGAGTTCCATATCATGCCAAAAGTAAATCTTAGACCATCCATGTTTGGAGATGTTCCTCATCTAAAGGAGTGGGTTCAACCCATAAACAGTGCCATTAATAACAAGTTATTGCACAAATCCAGGAGCTATCTGATGATGATCTGTCCATTTTCTAGCATGGAGGAGCCCCAGATTAAAAGCAAAGGTGGCTCTGATCTTCCCTTGTCGTAACTGCATCAACAACTTGGTTCAGTTCTCAAAAAATGCAATACAAACAGATATCTGAACAACTCTGGACTCTAATACAGCAAAAATGGATCTCCATCAGTCAGGATTTGGCCCAGAAAATGATATATAGCATGACAGTTCAAATTACTTAAGTTTAGAAGAGAGATAAACAAATACTAACTTTTTAAACATCAACAAAAAAATCTGACATATTTCCAATAAAGGTATACATATACACACACACACACAGCCTTAATATTACCACAAGATACTGTGAACACACGCTGTTTAATATCTGTACAAAGCTCAGTTGTTTATGTTGAAACCCTCACTTATGAGTGTAGTATTTTGTCAAGATTATTAGCACATTAATCAAGTAAAACTCAGAGGAAAGATTTATGCTGCTGTAAAATAGAAACAAATAATCAAAAAATCCTCTTCTGTCTAGGCGTTCCTATAAGATAATCGGACAGCTTCAGCTCATCTAGAACACTGCTGCCAGAGTCCTAACAAGAGCCAGTAAAACCGAGCACATTACTGCTGTTCTGAGGTCCTTTCACTGGTTACCATTTAAAGTGTTCCTGTTAGTTTACAAATCACTGAATAATCAGGGTCCAGAATCCATTACTGATCTTCTAGTAGGATGTAAACCAGTAGAGCGCTGAGATCTTTAGGTAGCAGTCAGCTGGTAGAACCTCCAGTTAGGACCAAACATTTAGCTCCTCTGCTGTACATAGATGGGAAAATGTGCCAACTCTAGAAACTTACACTGAAAACAACCGTTTTCCTGTGCCTTTCTTTAGTCGATTTTTACTGCACTATTTTTACCCATTTATTCTAAGATGTATTAATCCTTTTTCTGCCCAAATAAATTTTATGTTTGTGATTTAATTATACATTTAAATTATTTTTATTAATTTACATTTCGTTTCTTTCTTTTATCTTAATGCCTTAAAGCACTTTTGAGTTACCTTTGTGTATGAAATGTGCTGCAGAAAGAAACTTGCATTGCCTAAATCTTTACTACTACAGTAACGATACAGATGATGTCACGAACCCGTAAGACCCCGCTGTTATCGGTTTCTGACAGCTTGGCAGGAGCCACTGAAGGCTCACGATTAAGGCTCCTGATCAAGGGCCCCAGCCTCAGGAGTTTAAAAGGATACGGTGACCGGCGGGAGGAGGAGAGCAAACACTACGTACTTGCTGGGAGATTTAAATGCACTTCTGAGCCAAGAGCTGCACGGCGCACAGTGCCTTACGATAATAAATGCAACCACAACAACAACAGAATAACATTTTAAAATGCAAGTTAGTTGGTTGTATGTGAAACCAACTTACCATCCAAGCCAGACCACCACTTCCTGCGGCGCCGTTGGACATCTTCCTTTGTGATCCTTAATTTGTTTATGATGCAGCTCGCAAAGGCTCTTGAGTTTCAGTGAAATTAAAAGTCCACGAACATCACAATGACTCACTTGCTGAACAGAGCCAACAACTGTTCACCGCCCATCTTTCTTCATTTGCCCCGAAATTAATCCTCGGAATGACTTAAACCAGGCAGCGGAGCGGAGTGTAGCGCAGCTATTGTTAAAATCGACCAGCGGTGGCAGAGTAGGCCTAAACTTCCAACAAAGATGCTAACTGGTAAGCCTGCTGAAAAATAAATACCGTGCAAAACTAGCGCATTAAATAGGTTTATTATTTCATCTGAAAACGACACGTGGCAAAATATTAGCTAAAACGAAACGCTTTGGAAAGAAGTTACTTAAATGCTTTTCATTTGGAAATAAAAGGAATATATGCTAACCGCAGTGCTCGATGTCCGGCTCCGCCATCTGCAAGATAGATGGCGAATCGTCTCGCGGATGCCTGGACCAATCGGATAACAGCTTTTCAAAGGCGCTCGTGTGTCAACCAATAGAAACGCCCATCTTTTAACAACCCGGTACTCATTTTTCAACGCAAGATGGCGGCAGAAATCCTGTCATGCTTCTTCAAAAACACCATCAGCAAAAATGTTCAAACATTTAAATGGCACTATGATGATAATAAACATACACAAAAACACCCTCCCAACTATCAATACATTTGAACTGTCTGTGGCTTCATTTTTTTTAAATAACACAACAAATTAGGACATTTTCACAGCTTTACACCCAGACAACCGGACTGCAAAATATCTTTATTTAACCATGTTTTTTAACACACACCACTTACCGATAAAATGTTCTGTAATTAGAAACATGACTTACCATGCCACTACGCAAGTCATTACTCAATAACATTCTCAACATACATATCCATTTATTATCCTTAGTAGTTTTAGAGAAGCCTGATATTAAACTTGGATTACTTTGTGATCTTGATGAAAGTACAAATATATACATCCATCCATTATTCATACCCGCTTTGTCCTGTGTAGGGTCACGGGGGTCTGCTGGAGCCTATCCCAGCTCACTGTGGGCGAAAGGCAGGGGTACAAAGATATACAGGAGGACACAAATATTGAAAGACCGTAATGGCTTATGTTTAAAAGCTCATTTCTGATGGGTTGATTGACCCCAAAGGTTTGAATCATGTGATAGGTACAAAGGTCATATCCTAACGCTTAAATATTGCACTTATTTGTGAGCATTTAATTTCAGACCCATAACGATTAGCTCTGAATTAGTCATGATCAACAGTGAAGAAAAATTTCAGGTCTATTTTTTGTTTTTAATTAAAAACAACTGTTATGCATTTTGTAAGTGGATGATGACTTCAAATGAGGACTCCTCTGATTCTTTCAAACTCTGCCGAAACAGCTGGGAGTGCTGCCATGAGACATCTCCTTCTCCTCCGCTCAGTTCTGCTGTAACAATAAGCTCTGACGAGCCACACAAACTGGAGAACGACTGCATCTTCCCATCTGAGAATTCAAAAACATGGAAAGGAACCATCAGCTGGAATTATCTTACACAGTAACATGCAAATTATTTGTATGGACTACATTTATTGTGAATCAATAAATGAAGTGGACTACAAAACTTAACTATACCTCCTGAAAACTCTTCTGTAATCTGACCTGCCTGCAAATACCAACAGACTTTCCCAGAGTGGAAAGTCTGGCTACTGGCCATGACAGAGACAGATTTGATCTTCATTCCTGCAGGAGCAATGTCAAACTTCCATCTGATTCTTCCAACAGGCGAGCCTTCTGTCCGTGCTATGTACACCTAATGGAAACAATTGCAATAAGTCAGAGAATTGTTTCATTTCTGTGCCTTTGATTATGAGAATTTCTTTCCATTTCCTGCAGTCTTTTAATTATTAATTCACTCTATTTTGTTGTATTAGCATAGTTTTCCAATCCATTGCTATTTTTTTGTTTGTTTGTTTTGATATACTCAACACCAGACAGCTGTTCTGGAACAGTTCAGTTTATCACTTGTGACATGGTTGTTTGATTTCTTATGAATTTTAGTGCAAGCTGTAAATTTGTTAGTTATGCTAAATCTGACAAACCCAATCTTCACATTACTTTTCTACAGTTGTATTAGTTTCTGCAAACAACTATTCATATTCACAGATAAAACTGTCAAAATCAAAATAGGATTATCTCCACAGCTGCACTGATTTTATTAACATTCTTATCTTTTCTGTTTCAGTTTACATGAAATTGTTAGCAATTCATTTAGAAAAAAATGTGACATTTGTACTCTTGCATATAAAGTTCTTATTCATTTGGGATGTGTGAACATTAAACCAGTCCTGTTTGAATCCCTGAATCTATCACAGATAACCCGACAATGAAAATGACTAACAGTCCTACAATTCTTTCAAGATGTGATTGCTCATAAACAAGCTTCTTGTGCCCCTGACATTATATTTAAAACTGAACTGAGAGTTTCAGAGCCATAAGTCTCAAATATTGGCAAAAAACACCCAAAGTAACTTTGGACGTCCATCCGTTCTCTTGCAACAACTTTTGCATACCGTGTAGTCCAGCAGAAAAACAGACTTCAGGAGCACACGGCCACTTCTAAACAACTGCAGGATGCCGCTGTTGCAACTACACTCATTGGGCCTCATTCACAACCAGTGCGTACGCACAAATCTGTGCAGAAACTGTGCACATGAATGTTTGATGCACAAATCTGTGCAGAAACTGTGCACATGAATGTTTGATGCACAAATCCAGGATTCATCAATATTTTCTTACCCGAATTTGCTCTTACCCTGCAAACAAATTTAGAACCTCAGACCATGTGAGCACACACAAACGAGGACAGCCAACTGACTTAGAAAGAGCTTTTAAGTACACGCAGAGCATATAAAACCACATTCATTAAAAAGAGATTGAATTAACATTTTTTTGATTACGAAAATTATTTTTAAGGAAAATGAATGGTTTATTAGCCGTTTCCAATTGCTAAGGAGCTCTACTGCAACTATGTGATTCTCTGGAGCATCTAAATCACCTGACACGTCGTTCTCGTACCTCATCAAGCCCTGCCCACCCTCGGTTTCCATGGCTACAGGTACATTTCAGAGAGGAATAGCAGACCAGGCTGGGATTTCACATCCCTCTCTGAGGCGGGTCATCCTGTGCACATCAAAGCTAGAGCTGAAGATCTTTTCCCAAAGATTTTCGGTGGGGTTCAGGCTTAATGTCAATCATTTACATGGTCTCTGGCCGCGCTCCAGCCTGCGTTGTAAATGCATGATTACATTTTGGTTGCACCCGCAACGAAAGCAAAGTCTGAGGCGTGGAGATGCTTTGACCATGTGCATAGTTAAAATAATGAGCCAGTAGGTTATGTGAAATGCAGAAGATGTAACATGTAGACTATAGAGGATTCATTCTTGACAAAAGGTAAAAGAACTGTGTACGTGCACATTTTCAATAATGTCGGGCTATAAACAAATACAGGCTATTAAAATGCTGTCAATCGAAATATTGCAGTCAGGACTCGGCCGAATTCTGTCAGGCTCAACCTCGGTTTGGCCCAACTTTTAATTACAGCGATTACAGCTGTAATCAAAGCTCCATGACTGACTCAGTGTCATACATGAACAGAAAGAAGTCTATCAACATGCAGATGATCTGTAATGGCACCTGCCATATCCTTGCCTGCCATAACACTGTGGCCCACTGGCCAGGAAGCACCCACAACTCATTTATTTCTATCAACGGTACTGTGGGAATGTGCTTTTTTGTTTTGTCATCAACTTTTCTTCCACCTGTCTGGGGATTCTACATTAACAGCCCCAGTTATTGTGGTAATGCAGTAAACATGGTAATGTCCAAGCACTTTTATTTGTTTATCATTTATTTACTTTACCATTGTCATACTGAGGATACACTTGGGAAAAGTATTCATTTTCTGGCTTCCACCTCGGACACAATTGTTTCAGTTTCTGTGATTGTAAAGTTCTTTTTTTTTGCCTTTTGGTGTCACCGCTTTAAATAAACTGAAATGTACATCTCTCCTCATGGAACCACTTCATTCATTCATGAACCAACTCTAGGAAAGAGGTTTCCTTATTTGGAGAAATGGAGGCGTGGCCGTATGCGAATCACAAACTGCGAGCACGCGCCTGCCAATTTATAATTATTCTGATTCACAACCATGCACACGGTGGTGAGAACAAAACTGGCAAATTTCATAAATCCCACAGTGATTTTGTGTGGGAAGTAGGAACATTTCCATGCACATATTTGTGAATGAGGTCCAATGACTTGAGCGGCCGTGATTCACAGCAGCTGGGTGGTGCTGCTGTTCTGTGTTCTGAGGGACTTCAGCTTTACAGACAGTCCATCGGGTTGGCAGGAAGTCAGGCACAAGAACGGCAGAATCTATCTGGTGAATTTTCAAAACATAAAACACCACAAGCAGGCTTTGGTTTATGCTTGTACAGAGGGTTTTCAATTTCTGTGTTTTAGCTAATAAATATACGTAAGGGTGTAACCGTTCAAGGAGCAGAAAAAAAGAAAAATAAAGAAGATATGAAAACTACAATTGTGGGAATATAAAACTGATGAACGCACCATCTGCCAGTCACTCTCCACCTTTCTGAAGACCGACTCTTTTGTCCACACGCACTGATCCCAGGACTGGATCTCTTCAGAGCTGCTGGATACTCGACAGTACTGGTCCTTGGTGGAACTGTAGCGCACATGAAGTAACCTGTCATTCTTTTCTGTCTCCGAGGGCGTAAACACAAAAGCTGCAGCCTGGAGGACAAAAGAAGCAGTGTATTGACACTGTTTTGAAAATCGTGTCCAGTATTGATTTGTGGAAGGATGGACATACAGATGACTTGATAAACCAAATGCTGACTACTGATGTGTTTATTGTAATTATACAGTTGTAATAACATATATATTGCACTACTAGTAATTAGTAATTTAAAAGCACATATACATTGAAATATATTGGAAAAACAAGGCAATCCAATGCCAGGAGTCCTGCAGTAAACCTTCTATAGGTTCTGTTGGACCACCACCACCTCCAAGCTGCAAAAGAAAGCTCACCAGCACCTCTTCTTCCTGGAGGACACTGAAGAACCACCTCTCCTTAGCCATCATGGTGAATTTTTATTCGAGAGCATACCACTGATCAAGATCAAGATCAGACTCCTCCCACCCTGCACATGGATTGTTTTCCCTCCTGCCCTCAGGGAGGAGCTTCAGAACCCTCTGAACAAGGACCAGCAGCCTGAGGAACAGCTTTTTCCCCGGAGATGTGTCATTGTTGACCTCTGACCCCTGCTGACCCCTACACAGCAATTCACTCACACCCTCAACTCCTCCCTCCCTCACCAACTAAAGACTGGACCACACCACTGAACTACTGGACTGTTCTGCACACACACACACACACACACACACACACACACACACATAGTATGTACCTGTTTGCACAGTACTATGTACCAATATACACTAGTTTAGGAAGATTAGGTAGCTACTGCTATTATTTATGCACTGTTTAATGTTCACTTTAACTGTATTCATATCACCTAATTGATCATCCACCTATTTCCTTTATTGTAAATTATGTCATTGTTCCTGTTTATAGTCTACTGATATTTAACGCACATATCCATCTGTATAATATGTTTATGGTACTCAATCAATCTTTGTGTTTATTTTGCTCACTCATCTGGATAAATACTGGAGTAATTTAGTCAGATTATATATGGTTTCACCTGTACACATGCTTCCATCTGTAAATATTATGTATATGCTGTAAATCCTACCTGTACATACATCTTGCACATTATTTATGCTGCATACACCTACTGCGTATTGCACTTCTGGTTAGACGCTAAACTGCATTTCATTGCTCTGTACCTGTACATGCGTAATGACAAAGTTGAATTGAATCTAATCTAATATGCAGGGTTCAAAAGTTCAAGAAAATACATTTCAGAGTACAAGGTAATGGTTACTTCAACAATTTTCATATTCTATGAGAAAAAAAAAGACAATAGATAAAAGTGCAATCTTAACTTTAAAACTGAATTTCTTCTAAATTAAGAAGAAAGTATTGTATCAGGATCCAATTATATTAATTATGTGGAGAAACACAGGCTTTTCCACTATATTTCTAGTGATGTGAAGCCGTACCACAGCTATAATGTCTTCCATTAGGCTGTTTTCCTGTAATATGACAAACTCGGCATGCATATTTAATTAGGATTTACTCTGACCTCAATGTCCAGTATTACCTTGCTGTCAGAGGTGCCACATAGAAGCTGCCTGTAGTACAAGAACCCCACATGTATATTTTAGAAGACAAGAATCTGATTAATTTTATTTAAAGATAAGAAATTCAAAGTACAAGCCCTGGCATTTAAAAAAAAACAAAAAACAGATATGACTCAAATCTATCTTATTCATTCTAAAGCATACCCAAGAAAGGTTTTTGTAATTACTGGTAAATTTTTGTTTTGTTTTTCTATTCAGATCAAGCAGAGGAGCCCCAGTCGACTTCATTCCTCCACATATGGTTTTTCTTTCTTGGATTTCTGTCATTCATTTTTATTGTTTGTGTATATATAACCTAGTAACAGTGGCAAGTAAAAACTCCCTTTTAAGAGGGAAGAAACCTTGAGCAGGACCTGGTTCATGAGGGGGACCCTCCCACTGAGAGGAAGTTGGGTAAAGGAAGAGGAGGAGAGAGGACGAAGGTGAAAAGTGAAACCTCTAGTTAATCAGATACATGTGTTAGGCCATATATAACAGACTCTACCTGTGTGGAGGTCTCTGCATTAGTTGCTCCAGCCTCCCCTCGTGCTATCCGCCAGGCCAGAGAGCCAGAGTTACGAACCCCCAGCTCTCCTGGTTTTGGTTTCTTTGGAGAAATGAACTCCACCAGCTCAACAAGCAGCCTTTCTGTCAGCTCTTTCTTCCTGTCTGGACCCAGAGACTGCTGTCTCTTCAGTGCAGGTGCAGAAAAAGAGGATTTTACATGACTGCTGCAGCAGAAATCAATCAAATATGCTGGATTACACAAGTTAAAACTTACAGAGGCATTGAGCCCATTAATGGTATGCAGCAGCCAAGCTTCCTGAACTCTGGTTCTTCTCGACAGAACCTCTGAGTGTTTGCAGGAATACCTCCACGTCACATCAACCACCTGCAGCACAAGCACACGTACTGAATATCTTTCTGTACATGAGATGGCTCTTACTGAATCTATGCATTTAACTGCTCTCCCTGTAACACAATATGAAAAGAAATATGCACTTGACTTTTTTTAGACTAAAACCAAGCAAAGAGACATCACTGACACATTTTAGCACACAGTCATATAGAGAATTACATACAAGAGAAGAAATACAACACTATTATGTAATTTATCAAAACTAAAAACACCCTCATGAAATAACACACTTAAACACACTGGCATAACATTATAACACATTTAAAGTCTAGTATAACATTTCTATGAGTTGCTTTCTCTCCCCTCTATAAACCTATAGCTAGGGCTGAACCGTCAGTTCTGCTGCTATATTCTTAGACCATAATATGAAATGAAATGAAATGAAAAATACTTTATTTATCCCAGAAGGGAAATTCAATATACAAGGTTCTTTCCTCTCTTTCGCTTCTCTCAACCCTTTTTTCTTATGTATATATCATTATATTTATCGCAAACGTTGTATTCTGTGTTTCTTAAATGTATATCCCTGGACTAATCTCTCAGGGCTTGTTGATGCCCTGTAATATTGTACACCTACTGGTGGAGGCAGATGGCCTCACAGAACAATGAATAAGAGCAGTATGAGTCCATTTCTCTAACCTGGTCCTTAGAGAAAGCCAGAACGTAAGCCAGCTTCTTTCCCCAGCCAACCTCATACAACAGCGGTTTATCGCAGACGTTCTCGCATGAGTCGCAGTGCAGCCAACGGCGCTGAGATACAGAGTAAACCTCTGTCCAAACATGGTCTGAAACAACACATAACAGGAGAAATTTTAACTGTCATACTGTAAACAGTACTGATTACAAGAATCTATTTAAGTGATGGTGATGTTTCCTGTACGTGATGTGTATAAGACACTAGGCAGGGTGAACAAAAAAAACAGGAGTCTGACTGGATATCTGCAGACATACCTGTGCTGTCCCAGATGTATCTGGCCTCAAGGTCAAGAGATCTGCAGCATAAGGTAAAGCAGTTGGCCCATTCCCCACAGCGCCCCCTTCTGGTTTCCAGTAGCTTCTCAGGATTGTTATACCTAATGTATCCAGTTAACAATATCATGAACAAAGAGAAAGTCCATTATTGATGTCAACATTTGTGAACACTGAATATTGCAAAGCAGAAGACTTATTGCATGCACAGAATCATTCTTATGTTTCAGAGAAAGCATAAAAACATTAACAAATGCATAAAGTTAAAATAGAGTGTTGAAAACAAACATGTTCAATTTTTCACCTTATTCACAATAGCCACAGTGTGGCTTGATGACAGTTTGCACACAGCTGGCAACATCTCAACCTGAACTGAAGATTCCTTTAGATATCAATGCTAACCAAAATTCAACTCACAGATAACTGCTGGGAGGAGACCAGGAAGGGAACTGTGGAAAAAGGTCCCATCTAGGAACCCCTTCAGCTTCTGGTAGAAGATGCTCTTTTGAGTGTCTCTCTAACCACTGACACCCCAGTCAGTCCACAACGATTTGACCAATCAGAGATCACCTGGATCCCTTTTTAATAAGTCAGAGTCTTTCACAAGTAAGTTTCTCAAATGTAAGTGCTAGTTCATTCATTGGTTCAGCTCCCCAAGTAGCTCTGTTGACTGCACTAGCACCTAATTTCACAAATGTTCGATGTTTATCGGCACTAACCACCATGGATGTAGTTTCAAATTATGTTTATCTGGTACATTATAAGTTAAAGCACTTGCAGGTTTGTTGATCAACTTATTACGTAACCAGGCAGACAGCAGTGTGAGTTAACACCGGCAGCAGATGTTAATGTACTATAAATACTCACAAATGTACTGTTTTAAGATGAATAAGTCCTTTCTGATGCTATACATAATGCAGAATTATTTTGTTGCCTTTCTAAAATCATAAAAACCTTAAAATAAAATGAATACAATCAATATTCTTGAGATTTAGCAGTGCAACTGTGCTTATTAATACATGCATGATATCTAATATATATTTTACATTATTTATATATATGTACACACACACACTCACTCACATATATATGTATATACACATACATACATTATATATATAATTCTCATTGTGATAATAGTTTTGAAATAATCAAAAAATAATAAATAAATAAAATCAAAAAAAAAAAATACTGTATAGGAATGTTTAAAGACCATGCATAGAGCAGACTTTGTGCAGTATAAACATTAAAAGTTTGGAGCTACTAACAATTCCATGGATGCTGAAGAGCCAAAAACTTTGCTCTGCTCACAGTTTACACACAAATCTATTCTGTTCATGTTTAATCAATGAGGCAAAGTAAAGGCCCAGTAAATTATTGAGATAGCCAACAGTGAACAGGAGTCTTGAATAGCTTAAACTGTCAGAATCAGACACAACTAGTCCAAAAGCAATAGTAGACCATTTAAAAAGACTTAAAAAAGACATTTAAAATCAGCTCCTCATCCACAAAATTTCTATAAAGGTTAACATGCTGTTGTGTTTGTAGATTTCAAGAATCATGAACCATTTCATTGTGTTTAGAGTTCAGAGTTCCAAGTACTGAACAAATCTTTTTAATTAACTGACTTGTCTGTCTCTGGCTTGCTCGTAGAAAAGCAGCTATTGTCTCTCTCACGCACACACACACACACCTGGGGAATCTGGTGGAAAGCCGGCAGCTCTGGCAGAAGTGGTTCTCCACCCGCTGAGCTCCCCAACGGAGGTCATCGGCACTGGCACTGAGGGAACCAGCATTCTGGGTCGGACCTCCACACTGGCTGCAGGGTAAACAATCCACCCAGGAGAAGAAGTCCTGTTTGAACCACCTGAGTAACTCCAGCACCAGGAAGTCTTCAACTTCTAGTTTACACTCTAAAGATATAATAGCAAAGTTAACCCTCTGAATATCTAAATAAATAGGTATGCAGCGTGCGTCTTTACCAGTGTGCAACTGACCCGTTTGTGTGTGACAGAACTCACCTGGGTCAGCTGCTTTGGACTCCTTCAGCTTGTGTTGAGCAGCAGAGGACAGCTTCTGGTGAGGGATAATGCTTCTAGCTTTCTGCTGCAGCTCAGGGTTTTCATACTGCATCACATGTTGAAAGTTGGACTGAAGAGTCACAAAGAAACTCATACTGCTCTCCTGCAGGCAGACAAAGAAACACTGACAATTTAAAAGATGTCACTTTAGGAGGCATACAGTCGTTAAAAAGTAACGTACCCCATTTCAAGCCCTCAGGTATTAAAGTAAAAATTTGCGGTAATAGCAATAACTTCAACCCTCATGGATGAAACTTCACCAAATTTGGATAACAGCAAAAGAGCTTGATAATGGTCTATTAAATTTATCTTCTCTTAGCTGAATGTCCAAAAAATATTAGTCATTGAGCCTCGTTATTAACTTTGTAGTCAATACTGTTTTGAAATGATGCTCAGAACAGTTCAGTATTTACTAATTACCTCCCATCCACACTCCTCCTTGCTTTTTTCCTACTATAAGACACAATGAGGGCATAGAATAATAGATAAATGTGGAAATTATAATTTAATATTGATAATTTGAGAGGAATCATATAAGCCTATGATTTACAAAACAATCTCAAAAACAGAGTAACTCAGTCAGTCCCCATCATAAAGCCTTCTCTTACCAACTATGATGGCCAGCTATAAGTAGAATAAAACTGTTAGGAGCTGGGACCAGCTCCAGCACACTGTGATCCTGAATAGGACTGAATCAAGTATGGACGGACAGAGATGACTTATCAGAAGATCGGAAACATGTACAACAGATTAACCACATATGCAAAGCTTCTTTCATTCATATCATAAAGTTCAGTAGCTTTGTTTATTTGACATTTTACCCATCAGAGAATTTCATCCATGAGATAACACAGTAAAATCACAAGTAATATCAGAACTTACTGAAATGAAAAGGAAAGGGAAGATGATCAGGGTAGAGGATGAGATAAAATAGACAACATGACTGTCCTGAGAGACACAGTCTTCATTCCATAGTCAGTGAGAACATCTTTACCAAGGATGATGGCTGGGCAGAGGCACCAGCAGAGCTCTCTGGTACTGAGGCAGCAGCAGGCTGAGGACTGGGACGGACAGGACGTTCACCATGCACCCTCTGATCTCGCTCTGCTGCAATAGATTCCCTGATGAGCTTCAGCTGTTCAACTGATGCAGATTTGGGAAAGACCAGATGGGTCTCTGCCTGAAAATAAGGTGGTTTACTCACAGTTACATAAATGTCAAAGGACCAAGACCACTTTATAGGAGTAGTATATTTAACCAACTACAGTATTTACCTCCACAAATCCCATCTCAAAGAGACATTCCACAGCACCTTTGATCGGCAGCAGTTTGGTAGAAAAAGTGGGATTGCCAATACGGATAGATCTGTATTTCTCCTCATTTGGATACCTATTGAGGATGACATGCAATCCATACATAAGAAAAAGAAGCTTCTCCTCTTGTTACAAAGTACCTTTAGATACTCTGAGGCTAAATAGAAATTTTTACTGTATGTGTACGAGTCAAGTCAAACAATTATACTGTTTTGACATTACTTATATATCACACTTTAATTATACCTGCTGTTTTACTAAACTACAACCCCAGTTTCAAAAAGGTTAGGATGGTGTTTAAAAAGTAAATAAAGAAAATGCAATGATATGCAAATCTCAAAAATCTGTCTTTCATTCAGAACAGAACACAGGTTCTAAGTGAGAAATTTTACAATTTCAACAAATATTAGTCCATATTACATTGATGGTAGCACGTTGTAAAAAAGTTGGGATATGGACAACAAAAGACTGGTAAAGTACTCCATA
>JBAMYA010000003.1:8258099-8275641 GCA_037176975.1 Arrhamphus sclerolepis
GTCTTTGGACTGTGGGAGGAAGCCGGAGTACCCGGAGAGAACCCACGCAAGCACGGGGAGAACATGCAAACTCCACAATATTTCATATATAAATAAATTGTACTTATACTAATATTTACTTAGATATGTCCATATTAGTGGAAATTGACCTCCACACTGGCATTTCAGCTCAGTCTTGGTATCACCAAACACTGCACCACCACCATGCAAGCACAGGTAACAGGCTTTTCTGGCTCTAATGACCTTTATGGACAGACAGGAAACCAGGGCAGAGATAGAGAAAGGGTGGAGGCTGGTGATGGTGAACTTTTGTCGAAGATTGCCCTCATAATGGCTTTGCTCCTGTACATTTAGGCAAGTGTGATATTATCAAATGCAGAAATAAGATGCGTAACAGCTGATACCAAAGACCACTCAGCAGCATCTGCTGTTTCATCTTCATGGTGTTTAGTTACTCTTTTGTTAAACTCTCTCTTATTTTCTGGTAAATGTTCAAGTACTGGTGAAATTAGGGAAGGATAGGATACACATCATCACTTCTAAGGCCTCCAGTTTTGTTCGTCAACACTTGACCACAACACCCAGAAAAACTAGTGTTTGAAGGAAGAAAATCTATTTTTTAAGGATCGAACTTGAATTAGTAATGTGGAAAACAATATGCTGAGGTAATAGTTAACATTTATATTAAAAACATTTTTAGGAAGTTCACAATATTGAAATATAATAAAACTGGAATATACACTATACTTTCACTGTAATGCATAGTATTATGCTAAAGTAATGTTACAAATGTATTACTTTAAAACTTCTCAGGTAGTAAATAAAAGTCAATCTAAAGTTATTTGAAATGCAGTACTTTTAAAAATACACTTTAAGTAGCCTTTAGACACTTTAAATCTATTATTAAGTATTCCTCTTTTTCACATGGTTAATTGCTGCGTCAAACGTACAGGAAAAACCAAGTTTACTGTGGAACCCGACTGCTCCCAGTTCAAACACAATAGTCTGGCCAAACATAATATTACACTCAAACGTGAAATACTGTTGAGACAGATACAGTAATGTAACATCAGTGCCTCTCCCAGAGCATCTGATGAGCTGGAAAGAACCTGAAATGATAGAATGGAGGAACTTCCATTCATCAGTTGCCCGAGCACATGGCAACGCCATCAATGGCAAGAAAAAACTCCCCCAAGGGAAGAAACCTTGAGCAGAAACCTGTTCTTAGAGGGACCCTCCTGCTGAAGGCCAGCTGGGTATGGAGGAGATGAGGAGAATTAGGACAGTGGGAAGGAAGAACAGAGGAGATGTACAATATATAGATATGTATATATACAATATGTAATACTAGAGAATATGATATATAATGTAATATGTAAAGGTATGTAATAAATATAAATATGTATGGATATCTACTAAGTTTGTATATAAATATGGTCCATGGGTTGGACTACAGGAAGGCCACGCTGCCGAAGACATCTGGGATATTCTCTGGCAGACCCCCGTGACCCTGCACAGGAATAATCAGGTATAGATAATGGATGGATGAATGGATGAAGACTGCATACTACATGAAGGCAAAAATCAGTACTCACTATTTGTATGTGTATTCAGAAATGGCACTGATTGCCACTCAGCAATTTTATTTTAATTAATACCTGCTGCATAGTTTTTCTTTTTTCCATCATCTCTCATCCATTTTGTAACAGCCTTGCTTTGGCATCTCTGTTCATCACTTTGGATCCCTGTTTTGCCAGTTTGATCCTGAGGCTTACAAGCTTTGCAGCACTTTGATTTGTTTATTTCAAATTAAAGTTTGTTTTTTTTTTTCTTACTTGCTTGCCTCCTGAGCATGCCTGTATTTGGATTATTTTGAGCTGATCATGACACTACACAAGAAATGACTCATACTCGTAAACACTATGGAACAACCAAAACCAAATGTATGGTAGTTTGTTCAAACCAGATAAGTTAGGTTTAAAGCACTGATACAATTCATTTCTGCATAAGATTTGTTCAGTCACAGATGCAGCTTCAGCTTTTGGAAGCTGAGCCCTGAGTCAACTACAAAAAACATCAGAAAATAAGTATAAAAAGAAACATTAAGATTGTTTCTGGTGCCTGTGTTGCGTTTCTCAAGGATGCAGCTGAAATAGATTCACGTTGACAGAAACATTGCACTTTACATTTTATTTTTAAGAAGAAGAAGCTTCATTTTCAGATACTAACACATTGAAGTTAAAGCACATCTCCCTGTCATACAGTAACATATATGATTAGAATGCAAATTAGACTAAAATATTGTTACCTAGTAACAAAAGTTCGGATCATTATTATTTTTAGGATTATTATTATTATTTCCCAATGTATTTGTAATCTGGCTTTACTGAGCTAAACTGCAACATTATAGAGGTGATTCTCTGGCAGTGGTTTGTTGGTCCTGTGGCTGTGGGCAGGCAGCTCTGATTAGATCTCACTCTGTTTGGGTTCACAGGAGTGTAGCACAAATTGGAACAGTCCTCTAAAAATAGGACATATTATTTACTCCTCCCAACACCCAGGTCTTTGTGTATGTGTGCGCAGCCATGCTCTTCCAGCGCTTCACAACAACTCACTCATGCCCATAATACACTCACGTAGAAGCTCCATTTTCTGTAAAAGAGGCCTCAGGGACTGAATGTTACTCTCTTCTGGAGAAATCTTTCATGCTTCATGCAGAAAAAACCTTCTTGCTGCTTTAACGTGTGGAAATTTCCTTAAACATTGTTAACAGTTATTCACTGGAGTATGTTCTCAATTACATGTTTCAGTGTTTTCTGGTCAGATGTTTAAGATCTGTCTCATGGCTGATTAACCTTCATTTTGAATTTTTAAGGAATTAGATTAGGAATTAAGATTATCTAATATCCAATCTTATTTTCTAATATGTCTGCCTCTTGGAATATACAAGTCAACTTTTCTGAATAAATAAAAAAAACAATAAAAGCTGTTAAAATAAATAATTTGGAGTTTAGAGCAGGATGTATGATCACATTGTGTATGTAAAATATTTTACCAAAACAGTGTTTGTTGGAAATATTCCGTAAAAACACACTTTATAAGAGTACACTGATTTACAAATGGTGACTTGGTGGAGGTCAGGTTGGAGTTAGAGGTTGATGAACCCACGCTGATCACAGCCAAATCTATTCTGTGTTCTCTAGAAGTGTTTCATGTCTTAAAAATAACAATCACCTCAACGCTATGAATCCAACAACAGCTGCAGCTGATTTCATAGTGACACAATTTTGAGCCCAATTTACCCGTCAGAAAACTCGTCAAGTGATTTTAGACAAATCAGTCACTGATCACACATAAACAGCAACAATAAGACAAATTCTAATGAAATTGGGTCTTAAATATAAATAAAACATATAAAAACATAAATAAAACAATCTAATCATTTGCTAGACTGGATTCTTTTAAATTTGTAGAGCGCCACTTTCTTTCCAGCTTTCTACATTTCTGATTCAGACTCCGCATTTCTGCATTATACCAGACAACAACCTTTCTTATGAACCTGTCAGACCCCTCAGATCATCTGGATCTGGTCTTTTATTAGTTCCCAGAGTCAGAACCAGACATGGAGAAGCTGCATTCAGCTTCTATGCTCCGCATATCTGGAACAAACTCCCAGAAAGCCTCAGATCAGCTGAAACACTCTTTATTTAAATCCAGGTTATCTGTTACCTGTTCTCAGCTGCATTTGAATGAAGTTCTAAATCTGCAGTTATTTTAAGCCTTAATTTTAGAACCAAAAACAAAAATAGTTTTAACTGCTGTGTTTTATCGAATTTTTTTTCTCTCTTTGACTTTAAAAGTATGCTTTTTATTCTGCACTCTTCATTTTTAATTTAATAAATTAATGATTATTTCTATGTTTTATGGAATGATTTTATTTGCCATTTGCGATTTTATGCAGCTGTAAAGAACTTTGAATGACCTTGTGTATGAATTGTGCTCTACAAATAAACTTGCCTTTTGGGAGCTTCATTTCAGAGCAGCAACAGAATCCAGCGTTAAACGCAGGAGCTCAGTAGAGCCATCTGCAAGACTTTCAATGCATGGAGGTCTCAGACTTTCAGAGCTGTCCATATCCATATTCAGCTTCAACACTCTCCTTGTTTTCTAAAGTAATTATAGTAAAAACATTACATAGTATTCATATTTGTCCTTTGAGTTTAAATTCTATTAAATGTTAGTAAATTGGTTGTACATAAATTAATTAAATTCAAATCAATTTATTTATATTTATTAATTTGTAGCACCTAGTTATGACAAGTCATCTCTAGGGGCTTTAGAAACCCAGAGCATGAGAGCAAATTAGTAATCATACTACAGTAGTAATTTTGATTCTGATTCTCATTCTTTACAGTTTTTCAGCAACCAGATATTGACGATGTCACCTGAAATATTATCCTTATAGCCATGTCACATTTACTTACATCTAGAGATTTGACTCATAATCACTTGCTATTGTACAGCCACCAGCTGTAGAACCTTTGTCTCCCACATAAAAGAACATATTTTCAGCTTTGAATACTAACATGAATCCTTTGGAAGTTCTGTTGTTCAGTTCGCTGCTCATTCCTAAAAGGAGTATAATTGTGAATATGTAAATAAATTTTTCAGATTGTGATGTGTGCATTGTTCATATTGCTTCATTTAAGTGTATCAGTTGTGAAATTCACTGAAGATTACATAAATCTAGTCAAACAGACGATTTTGTGACTTAACTCTTTCTGTTCCTGACTAGTGTGTTGCTCCACTGCTGTGTGCTCATGGATACAGCAGGCGTGGAGACCTCTGACCGACACTTTGACCTATGGCAGTGAAAGGTGGCGGTGGTGGTGAAAGCGGCATCTGTCATGCTCTCCTCAGCTACCGTCTGTCTCACTACGCCACGCACACTTTAATGTCCCACACTGCTTCTCCTCACCAACCCCCACTGTCATCATCACGCTGGAAGTGTCTGTGCAGTGGTAGGAAGTCACCTGCAGGCTCCGACCTTGTGTTACTTTGTTGTCTAAAAAGCATTGAGCTTTAGAAAAGGAGAAAGTCATTAATCACTCACACTGAAGATTAATTAATATGCTTATATATTTCAATTAAATTCTAATGATAAAATACATTTCAGTCCATTCAAACAAGTGCTGATTCATGGCTTGAGCTTCTGTTTTTGTTGGGAGAGGGAGAAAAAATATACACCTTAATCAGCTTTGTTAAAACTGATAACTGCTGTTAGTGATGTGAATCATCAGGTGTGAAGAGAGAAATGCCACAAACATAGTACCCTCCACAGTATGCATGTTGTTGTAACAAGCAAAAACACACCAAATTAATAAACAACAATTAATTACTTCAAATCTTTATTTTTCAAAGCTCTAATTTTGCTCCTCTGCTAAGTGTTCATTATATGACTGACGTGTCTTCCTATGATGAAAAAAGAAAAAGAAATCAGGCTTGAGTCAGAAATCTGATTGGCTTGGTAGTGTGTATACATTAGGGCGGGCCATACTCATGTGAAACTTGAATCTAAACCAAATCCTAACATGAGGGCTGTCTAAATTATATATTTTTTAAATGAGGAATTCAAATATGAATTTATTTTTTTAATTGGATAACTCTAACCTACATCAATTTTGTATTTAAATAACTAATTTTACCCTTTCAAAACCCTTTTTCAGATATAAGAAGATGTTAGGGATATTAATGGACAAATACAATTCAAATTTCCATATTTATTAACAGGTTAATGTATGAACACTGTTAGGTTGTACACGTCCTGCTTTGATTCATTTTTGGACATCAATCTCCTGCTGGTCTCTTGGGCCCTGATCCCTCAGTCCTCATTCCTGTGAGGAGTGTTTGGCAGAAGCCTCAGTCAACATTTTCACAACTCTCTCAATGCTCTGTGTGTGGCAGGGCCAGTTGGGCACCTTCACGGGGTGCTGATGAAGTTCTTCACCTCTGAAGAGCTTAGGGAGCAGGTGAGAGGTGGTTCTGATACACCCTCTTACCAGCCGATCAAGTCTCCAATGGTGGAAGCATCACGGTTGATGTCCGGTGTCCTGGTCCTGACAGAGGAGTCCCCCAACTGAGTGTCTGGTTCATCATCTCCCCTGATAGCCAGGATTCTCTCCACCTCCTCAACCCTCTCCTTCTGATCCTCAGAGGATAACACTGTCTGGATGAGGGCTTCACTGTGGGCATACCAAGCAGATCTTTTCACACTTGGCACCACAATGTCCAGCCCCTCCTTCCTCTGGGACTTGAGGCAGTCCAGCTGAAACAGGATGTGCCTAGGCCCTTCAATCCAGGAGTGATTGACCTTCACTTTCCTATTGTCCATGGCCATCAAGAGCAACAATGAGATGGGGTAGGGGCAGTTCACCAGTGTGCAGGTGTCAGAGCATGTGAACGGAGCTGAGCGCTCAGAATTTCCGTTCTTGGCTCACGTTGGTTTTCGTTCATCTGCTCCACCGCTCAAAGTCACGTCAGAACGCTCCGTTCAATTTCGTTCCCCGCTCAACTAAGACTTCAGCCTGCTCTGGTGAAATCCCTCCACGCTCGCTCAATTTTTTAAAAAAAGGGAGCAATTCCTGTGTGCGTGTAGCAAGTTTGTTGCGTGATTGGTGAAAACAATCTGCTTCATTTCTACTCTGTGGTGGGGCCCGTGGATTTGTGCATGCTCAAGACTCGTGGTGTGAGCGGTACTGGAACGGTACTGGAGTGGTACTGGAGCGGCACAGAGCGATCACTCCGGCCTTTGGATAAAAACTTGCTCCGACTACATTTTGAACGTTCCGCTCCTCGCTCGCTCTCCGCTCCGCTCCGCTCATATGCTCTGGCAGGTGTGCAGCTCCAGCTTGGGCATGATTCCAGTTTTCACACCGGTGTTGACATTTGTTGAGTCTCCTCTAATGGCCCAGAAGGTCTTATCAAAACCCTGCTCTTTCAGCCAGGCAAACAGGACCTTAGCAATCTTCACTTCATGTGACTCCTCTTTACTTGCTTTCTCTGGGGTGAAGTGGAGCAGATAGTTGCTGCCTGGCTCACTAACAACACTATAGTGTTCTTTGTTGATTTTTGCAGGAAAAGACTGGACACTCCCCTCAGCCTCCATCATTACATTCGTCAGGTCAATCCGCCCATCAAAGTGGATACAGGGGATCCCACCTTCCTCCCTGCACTTTTCCTCAAACTCTACTCCGAGCTCTCTCATCAGCTTCTCCTGTGCTCTCTTGACCTTGTTCTTATCAATCACTTTTCTTGTGTCATCTTCTGTGATGATTCCTGCATCAATCAGGGCTGCAGCTGCTATGGCTGCAGTTAGCCTCAGCCCTATGCCATATCTTACAATAGCGAGGGCTGTGTTTTCCATCCGACTATAGTCAGGCAGAAAATGTGGAGAGCCTTAACTATCAGCTGGCTCTTATGAGGTAGAAGACTTTCCCTCCAGAATATCCTCTAATCATATACAATTTATTGTTTCACTTGATAAACCTCCTCAAAATAGTAATTTTCTTACCATTTTCTGAGCTAGGTGGTGTCACAAATGCAATTCAAATCGCAAAATAACCCGAAATTTAAAAATAAATTTATCTAGGTTGGGGTTACCAGAACTAAAAAAATTAATTCAAATTTGTCTTCTACGCACCAAAATACATGAGTTAAACACCCCTCTTAATTGATTAAAAAAAAAAAAAAAGAGTATGGCCCGCCCTCATATATATAACTAAAACCCTCTTCCTTGGTTGTTTTAGACATTTTCATATTTGCTTTGAAGGTGTATCCTTCCCCAAATTTTCCCCAAACAAGAAATTATGGCCTAATTGATGTGAATTTCTTTGTATTTTATCTGTCAAGTTCAATTCTTACATAGGTTTTATATTTTTATGTTTTGTTATTGGAGAAAAAACAAATACATTTTAAGGATTATAATACATTAGTCCATCTCACAATAAGAATGCTGCTGGGATTTAAACCAGGAACCTTGTTGCTCTGGGGCAGCAGTGCTAACCACCATGCTGCCTACTACCTACAAGACGAAAAAACACACAAGTGATTGGATAAATCATCCTCACCTCAAAACCAAGATGGGGAACACTCGCCGCAGCTGTTGTGTGGTGGCATTGTAAAGAAGCCTTTAATACTCTTTATCTTGACAAAATAACTTCAGTTTTGTGGTCACAGATGGACATCTTGTGCTTGGCAAAATCTTTTTTGTATGATGTCAGGTCATGACCTCTGATATCATTTTATCTATCCAGTGGATGAATTACAATTCTAGATCAAAGCAATGTTTTCCTGAACCTAACCAAGTAACTTTAGAGCCTAAATCTTACTAGGATGGTTTGGGTACTCAACCTGTGAGCATCAGTGAATAAAAGAAGAAGTGAAATAACAAGTGAAATAAGTACAAAAAAGATAAATAAATAAACAGGACATAAACCAATATTTTAACAACTCCAGTTGAAACTTTCAGTTTGACTTGTTACTTCCTAGAAATTAGATTTGGAAAATGAACAGCCTTGTAACTATGAGTCAGAGATATTTTTGATTCTTCTGTAACTCATGTCAAACATTAGTCTTAGTTGTGCCAGTTCCCTGCACTGAGTGTTCCACACTTAAAAACAGAAACGATTGGGTGCCAAGTTGAATTTTTATAACATACACCATAGTTCCTGTATCAGGAAATCCAGAGTGGAATAGTCAAATAGATTTTGTTAGCTGCAGTTTATTAATACCAAACATAACAGACTAAATATAACTGTAATCTTAATTTGTTTTCATGTTTCTGATTCATCTGTCATTCTGTCGTGTACATGATCAGATGTCTGGATAAACAAGGCTCCATTCCAGGCTCTCATAGAAATATGTCCACAGTTGTTTTAGAATATATTTTAGGACTTCTAAATATAGCCGCTAGTAAAGTTACCAATAGTCTGCCCTTCCATGTGAAGGATGTGAGCTCCTGAGAGGATATGGGACACATTCCGTCTTCCAGTTGTTTCCACAAATCCCACACCGGAATAGAAACTGGAAAGAACAGGAGTATCAGGATTTGACCCACAAATCACACAACATATAAGCATCTCCACAAAAACACAGAAAATAAATGTTAAAATTATTTATTTATTTTTTAACTAAAACAGAATTTCCTTTTTTCTTTTTTTTTCTCTTTTCACTACCACTCTCTGCAAAGAAGTAACACTTCTAACCCTTCTATGATGTGATGTGGGTAAAGTGACTAAAAGGATGGAAGGCACTGATTCAGCAAAGGAAAGGATCAAGGAAAAGAGCCGCCCGCACTGACGGCTACACGAGTGGTGATCCTGTTTACTATGGAATAACTGGAGGAAGCAGTGCACCAGTGCAGGGAAGACCAGAGAGGAAGAGGGAAGATGTGCATGTCTGCAAAGCCTGGATGAGCCTGAGTGCTGCCTGTATATATGATAATTTGTGGTACTTGGTCGCCTCTATCTAACTGATTTATGGACTCAGCTATAAATCACAACCAGAAATCAGTGTGTCAAGCAATTAATCCATACATAAGATAGCCAATTTATGATTTTATAATCCCAAAGCTGATACTAATAGAGCCAGAGAAACTTCTCTTTTTTTCTCTCTTTTTTTCATTTTTTATTTATGTAGAGGGGGTGGGATTGTAACATGACATTTGAGGTTCATTGTCACCAACATGATTATCAGCAACAGCAGGATCCTGTTTTATGTGAAACTGCAGGATTTGTGTTTTTATTTAGCTTGTTAATACAATATAGATGTTTATTATTTGTTTGTTTTCTGCCAAAATGTCTGATCTTGTGATGAATATAATCTTAATTTGATAAAATGACAAGGAAAAGATGGTTGACTGGAGTTGAAAATCCAAACTAAACTGTCTGGAAATTGTTCACCATTAACATCAAGAACTATACTAATACAGTTCCAGATGTCAGTCCAATTCATGTATATTCATATTTATTTATGTATAAATAGAGACAAGTGATATTAGTGGGAACACTTTTGGATCAATTTCATGACAAAAAAAGCAACAAATAAAAATACGCAGAAACATTATGCTTGAAAGAAAAAAAAAACATTTAACAGAAACAGTGCTCAATAATCTTTGGCATGAACCCTCTGGTTTATTTATTTATTTTTACCAGTGATGTCCTTTTTTATGACTTCCAGGATGTCATTAAGTTGACTCACAAGATCTATGAATAAAATTTTACCTAAAAAAAAGATGACATGTCTTGGTGGAAAAAAAGTTGGTGGATTCTCAACCTTTTGTGAAATGAAAGCAAGCACTTCTGGTTTTCTTTTTCTTTCTTTGTGAAAACAGCAGCCATAGGTGAAGTTCATTTTGGAGCCTGATTAGACCTGGAAGGTGAGTCCAAATTGAGCTGGTATGATGATATTTTTGTGTCTGACCATATACCTACAAACCCTGCAAAAATCAACATCACTGTTTGTACTGCAGATGTGCTAACAATTAACTTACCTGATCTGATAAACACCAACAAAATTCCACAAAGCTACAAGCACCAGCTTCAAGTTGAGATTATATCTACACGCTTAATCAGTCATTTCCTTGCTGTTGTCATTGAGGAAGCAAGCATTTTCACCCTGGTTGACCACCATTTTGCTGCTTTGTTCTTGTCACCTCCAAATTCATATTAAGCACTGGCTCTTTGGAGGTTACATGTAGTAGTGTCTTTAATGGCCCAGAAACATGCAAACCTAACAAGACCCAAGCTGAAAAAACACGACCAATACCACTTTAGAGCTCTATTAATGTTCACATCTTCAATGCTTTTTTTGGTTTATTGATGCCTCCAAGGTAGGGATGGACAATAAGAGCCAGAATAATTACTACTATTATTTTTCATCAACACTGAGACCAGGATTCTTTATGAACATTGTTTCATAATTTTCAGTTCCTCTGTGCTGCAGCAGAATTTACAATCACAAATATACATATTTGTCATCTATGGGTGGAGAAGATCATGCATATGTAACTGCAGAAATAATCTGGGGAATTCCTAACAATCTATTCTATCCTCAATACTTTTCCTGATGCAAATGCAACTCCATTCTAACCAGTGCAGCCTCTTCATCAATAAAAGACATTATCATTCTCCACACTCCTCCATACAAAAGCGCCATAAGATTGACTACATGTTTAAATTAGACCTGTTGCAGCTTTATGGAGGGAAGGAAACAGAGACTCCAGGTTTGTGGAACAAAACCTTCTCTTCACCTGATTAAATTCAAAGAATAAGTTTACTAAAATTCTGTTTTTTTTTTTTTTTGTTTGTTTTTTTACATCAACTCAGTTGTATTTACATTATACCAATTCACAGCAAAATGCCATTTTCAATACTGTATGTGAAAAAAACCAAGGAAAAGAAATACATCAATTTCTCAATGGTACATCTGTTTTATTTATTTTCTGTTCTTTTTTAATCACAAGTTTGTGAGAAGCTTTGTTTGTGTGGACCTTTTTAGAATCAAATTAATTGTCCAATCAGAATAACAATGCCTCATGTAAGCACATGAATCAGATCAGAATCATCCTATCTCACTCAATCAGGATGAATCTGCAGTCAGATTAAAATGTGTTGTTAAAGCTTTTGATAATCTGTTCACAAAAAAAATGGTAATGTTTGCCTTTGACTGGAATAAACATGTTTGTTCAGCATATATTTGATCTGCATAGGATTAAGCTGACATGACAAATTATCTGGTAAATTGAAAGCATGTTTGGATTAAAGCAAAACTGTTCTATGGTGGATGTTTTATTGTTTAAAATCTTAAAAAGCATTAGAACAGTTCAAAATCTCCTCCTAAGCTTGAAATGAGTTGTTCAAACTAAATTCTGAAAAAGATAAACAAATCTGCATCCTAATCTATGCAGTCATAAGCTAAAACGCAGACTATTGTCGCCGATGCAATGGTACATTTAGCCTGTTTGCCTGAGCTGGAGGAATATATAAACTAAGCACTAAACGTAAAGCAGTTTGTCTTTGGTGAATTATTTCTTTGTTGTAATATTGATTCTAAGCAATAAATCTTAGACCATGGGAAAGACTGATTATTTCTCTTTAAATGGAGCCACATTTGTAAGGAACATGTGTTGGGTTGTACCAGTGAAAGGTCTGCCAAATCTTCTCTGCCATCTTGTTTTTTTTAATCATCTTTTTCTTTTCTTTTCTTTTGTTGATTCTGGGTTTGTTTTACTCAGTGCACAATTGAAGTCTGATAAACCAAAATAGTCAGTTTCACAATTTAGTTTATTAATTTAACAAACAGGAGCCTTAGTTGCATGTGGAAGAACCATACGCAGCCACAACAGTCTGGTGCCTCCTCTTCATGCTGGTCGCTACTTTGGTCACACACTGCTGTGGGATGTCACCCCATTCTTCAAACAACAGTTGAACAATGGGATTTACATTTGCTGGTTACTCCATCTTCTCCACCCTAACTACTAGAGGTAGCCTTATTTTTCCAGCCACGCCATCACGCTGTCTCCACCAAAAGAACACCAGCTTGAAGTTGCCCTGGGCAGTTGACCGCTGTAGCAGGGCCCACACTCACAGGTGCCATACTGTCAGCACCTCAGGATAACAAGCTCAGAACAAGAGACAATAGTGGTGGACAAGATTTGGCAAATCTTTCATGAGCACAACCCACATACTCAGCGCTGTTGTTCATTCCATAACTGCATGTTTCTTACTAATGTGGCTCCATTTACATAAAAGGGAAATAATCAGGATTCCCAACAGCATAAGATTTATTACCAAGAAACATTGTTACATACACAAATAAAAAATACAACTTTCTGTGATTAGTTCATATATTTTTTTAGTTTGTGTGGCTGCCTAAATTTAAGTTACCTTTGATACTAACTGACCCAGAGCCTAAAAGATTAACAAACATCGGGATTTAGCCCTGTACTGACAGTGATTTCACCGGCAGGTGAGTGTTTTCATGTTGTGGAGATGATTAACAACTTTCCCACAAGTAGAAACGGTGGGATACTCATGAATAAACATCTGCACGTATGCTTCTAAATAATGTGTAAACTACAACAGGCTGTCTCATCACGCTATCGTCGCACCACATGAGCCAACCTCGCAGTAATCTGAACAGCATACAGCCTAAAATCATTTTTCAGCTCTGCTGTGTCCATCACATTAGGTTCAACTTAGAAAACATAATTTACA
Organism: Arrhamphus sclerolepis; assembly: GCA_037176975.1. Classification (NCBI taxonomy): domain Eukaryota; kingdom Metazoa; phylum Chordata; class Actinopteri; order Beloniformes; family Hemiramphidae; genus Arrhamphus; species Arrhamphus sclerolepis. The sequence goes on from JBAMYA010000003.1 coordinate 8,271,374, forward strand.
TTGTGTGCATGTGTGACGTGCAGATCTAATCTTCTAAATTGAGCCGCAAGCTCTTGGTGTGTTCTTGGACCTGGTGTAATTTTTAAATTGTGATGTGATACATTTTTAATCATCATGCAGATGTAGGCCTTCTGATATAGGTTGCTTTTTTTTATGAGATTACGTTTTTTTAATCTTCAAACATGTCAGAATGTGGCTTAATTCATGTTTTCATTTAATGTGAATTTTTGGTGCTCACAGGCTACAATTTCGTCTCTGTTTTCTAAGAAGAGACAAAAGACAAAGCTGAAGGAAATGTTGAAGAGCAGGGCGTCTCTAAAGAGCTTGATACAGACATTTTCCTTTCATTAGTTCTTATATAGATCTGTATAGTATAGGCTTGTTTTTTTGTTTTGTTTTTTTAAGGTCACATTTCTAAGTTGGATGTAGAATAATAACCAAATGTAGGTCAAATGCTGAATGAAGACTAATGACCAAAAACAAAAAAATACTGTTAGTGATAAGTACACTATATGATGTGCCTGTGCATTGTATTGTTACGATGATTTCACATTTTATTGTAAGCTTTAAATAAAATTAACCTGTCAGGTGAAACCCACAAAGGTTGCAGTTCATGCAACAGGAGAACCTGGTTAAAATAGTAAATATCTAGTTGTATTTTAGTGAAGCCATTCAAGAGGTTTAAGCTTCCAAGGAAGCTTGCAAATAGACAAACACACCATTGATGTCTGTGCAGGTCCCTGGTCAGAAGTGTCGATAGTAAAATGTCTGCACAGTGGCCTTTTTCTTCCCACCTAAAAAAATGAGCTATTTGTGAAGTGGCCACACGAAGCTCGCAGTTGGCCACTTAACCTAACTGTTTTTCAGATGTGCAATGAATGATGTGAGTGGAAGTGAAAAACTCATTAGTAATTGATTTCTTTTAATACTGTGCCACTGCAAATTCTGGGGTCTCAAAGCCAAAATTCTCAGTGACCATGTTGTTGTGGGGTCTATAAAACTCATCAAAAAAAAAAAAAGACACCTCTGCAGATTGAAATTAGATAATACAGATCTCCTGTCTAAGAACCATGTCCCCCGCCCCATGTATCGACACGTGCCAGTGGGAGATGGGCCTTCTTTCTGAGCCTGAATATGCATTTCCAGTGAGAGCTGTGGTCTCCTGAGTTGAACACTGGCAGGGAAACTCCTGAATAGCACGTTCCCTGCATCATTCAAAACCAATATTGGACCAGCTGCAGTCCCCAAACTCTGTGGCACTGTGGTGGGTTTTTGAAAACACAGAGCGGTTGCAGTTTGAGAGTGTCAGAGGAACGAGAGCTGCTCCCACTGCAGCCTTTCTCCTCCCTCTTTTCTTTCTCCACACCGATTTTTCTTTTATTTTTGTGCTAACTTTTCATGTCTGGCACACAAAGGTCCCCAGGGCAGAGTGTGGTTTTCAGTTGAATTTGGCTCAAAACTATGACTACATACTGTACCCCTCTCTCTCTCTCTCTCTCTCTGTCTGTGTGTGTGTGTGTGTGTGTGTGTGTGTGTGTGTGTGTGTGTGTGTGTGTGTGTGTGTGTGTGTGTGTGTGTGTGTAAAATTTGGAGTTGCAGTAGTTTATGTAATAGAACAAAATAATTATTTTACTCAAAAACATAAAAAGACTGATAATTTTGCAGTGGCCTTTTTTCCTTCATTTAAAATATATGTATTTGACAGATGGAACACAAAACGTGCTGTTTTGTTTTGTTTATTGAATACATCGTCCACTCAGATGCAGTTCTGACACAAAGCCAACAGGTGTCACTCTTCTGCCTGGATCAGATGTTCCGAGGCTGCCGTCTCAAAGTGCTTCACTGCTTCATGAAGCTTCGGTTCCAGCATCACTAGACGAAGCGTTGTACAGGGTCCAGGGTCCAATAATACTGGACAAACATGAAAAAACACAGGTCAGGACTGGAGAGTGCACTTTCAAAAAGTGCCGTAATCTGACTAAGGGAGAGGGCTGCAGACCTGCATTTGACAGGGAGAAAACAGGTGTGGAAGATCAGAGTTGATAGAAAACCAGTGGTGAGGAAGGCTCAGACAGAGAGGTGGAGAACCATGTACAGGAAGTAGTTGGACACCATGACAGCTTCATCCTCGCTGACAAGCTGCACACGGCTCTAAATTAATTTGTGTTCTAGGTGTAACTTTCATTCCCCCAGCATTGTGAATGTTTATTGTGTGTTCACGAAAGATGTGAGAAATTATAATTGTTTAAAATATAACAGATTGTGTTAATAGCCTAAGAAAATTGTCCATTGTCCACAAACAAAAGTCAGCTAATTCCTTAGGGTTTGGATACATTTTCTCACCAATGTAACTGTCCATATTTGGAAATAATCATGTTGGATAAATGCTACACGATGAGGACAAACAGAACAATGGATAAAATATCAACTCTGACCTTCTGTTTTATCTCATTTCAGGCCACTACACACATGATGTGGGTTCACACACTGGTATTTGTAACTGGCGCATTGTGAGGAGCAGCTGTCACTATGCGATGTGTCTGAGGGATCAGTGGTGGTTTTGTGGCCCTCGGAGGCATGCTGTTGACAGCTGGCCAGAATGACTCTACTGGACTTGTGGCTGTCGCGCTCCATCCCCATGTGCCTACTTCTTCAGAGCCTTGTCCTCATGGCCCTGTGCTTCCCCTCGGCCAGCATGTGTCCAAAGGGCTGCAACTGCCAACGCGACCCTCATCTCCATGGCCTCAATGTTACCTGCAGTCAGTCCCGCCTCAAAGAGATTCCCCCCAGCCTCCCGGTGGATACTGTCCTGCTGAGACTGGATCACAACCAGATAGGAGCTGTTCCAGATCAAGCCTTCCGTGGACTCAAGCTTTTGAGGGAGCTCAACCTATCTTACAATGCAGTGGAAACTTTAGGTGAAGGTGCCTTTAGCGGCATAGAGGCAACGTTACAGGTACTGGACCTTTCTCACAACCGCATCACTAGCGTTCATAAGGATGCTTTTGCTCGGCTAAAGTCTCGTGTCATTGTGGATGATAACCCCTGGCACTGTGACTGCGCCCTCCAGCAGGCCATTGGCGGGATGGCCCACAACCATGAGGCTGCAGCCAGGGTTCTCTGCAGAAGCTCCGAGCTTCTTGATCAGGAAGGACGACCCTTTTTGGCCGTGGACACTGACCTATGTAACCTGGCAAAAAGGACCACAGACTATGCGATGCTGGTGACCATGTTTGGTTGGTTTGCTATGGTCATTTCATATGTGGTTTACTACGTTCGACAGAACCAGGAGGATGCCCGACGCCACCTGGAGTACCTCAAGTCTCTCCCCAGCAAGCCCAAGAAACCTGATGAGGCTGACGACATCAGCACCGTTGTCTAAGAGCAGTAACATCATGACTTTGTCCATCGCAAACCTAGTACACACCAAAATGTTTATGTAATAGGACCCAAATTTATAGTGTTTACAGTTTTTAAACTTTAGACTATGTGAGCATCCAAGTGTTTGTATTGTGGAAACTTTTATTGTATTTGCTTATGAAATTTACTTTATGTCCAGGCTGACATGAGACGAGAATTAATACTATACCCACAATGTCTTTCCTACAAAGAAAAGAAAAAAATGAAAAAATTTGAATCTCAGGTTAAAATATTAATATGGTAATGGGTTTTTAAATTAAAATTTGGAATAACTGAAAAAATATATGTATATATTTGTTAGACACGACACCTCAATACTCTGTTTCTCAAATCTCCTTTGTCAAACTGAAAAGAAATTCAGTATCTTTGACTCCATGGCATCATATTTGATTCACTGTGTGATACTGCTTTGGATTTGCTTTATGAGGATAAAGGTTATAAGTCATTTTTGTCTTGAATATTGTGGCCTGACCTTAATATAAACAAATATATTTTTAATAATTTACCAATAGTGCTGACTAAACAACGTTTCATTAAATAATTCAGTAGATTACCTTCCATTATGTTTGGCTACCAAATACTATGGAAGCCAGAAAAACAAAGAACCTGTCAAACAAAAATTAAATATTCATACTTTTATTATATTAAGACTTAATATTCATTATGTCAAGAATTTTGAACTTGGGTACCATGAACTGTTTTTTTGTTTGTTTGTTTGTTTGTTTGTTTGTTTGTTTGTTTGTTTGTTTTATGTATTAAGTGTGCTTATAAAGCAGAAGTAAGAGCTATGAAAAAATCTCCTTAAATTCTCAAGAATCCTTCTTTCTTGCATAGAATCAGAACATTAA
>JBAMYA010000003.1:8279456-8310924 GCA_037176975.1 Arrhamphus sclerolepis
GATGGATGGGTGGATGGACAGACGGATGGATGGATGGATGGATGGATAGGTGGGTGAGTGGATGGATGGATGGATGGGTGGGTGGATGGATGGATGGGTGGGTGGATGGATGGATGGACGGGTGGGTGGATGGATGAATGGGTGGGTGGATGGATGAATGGGTGGGTGGTTGGATGGATGGATGGATGGATGGATGGGTGGATGGACAGACGGATGGATGGATGGATGGATGGATAGGTGGGTGAGTGGATGGATGGATGGATGGATGGGTGGGTGGATGATGAATTTACAGGAAGTGGAAAATATAGATATATAAACAAATAATGAAGTTATGACAAGAATGTAAAAATGAGAAGTAATATAGATGGTATGATATGTGGTGCAATAAATGACTTAACAACTATTATAATAATATACATAATATTATAGAATTGAAGAAAGAAGGGTAGCTTTAATGTAACAGAAGAATATAAACTCTGGCAGTGCAAGGAGGGACGTATTTACACGTGCAGGTGTGATGATATAGACATCACCAACATTCAGGCATTTTTAAAGACTTCTTAGTAGATTTTTTCTGACAGTTTGTGAACTAGATGATTATCATGTAGACAGAAATTAAAATCCAACATCATTCTGAAAGTTTGAGATAGTAGATAAGCAAATAAAAAACAGAAATGATGTTGAGCGCAGGACTAAACTCATCATGTCTTAAGATAAAGGAGGCAGGAATAAATGTTTATTGACCTCATATCATTCATAAAAAAAGGATTTCTTTGTTTTTTACTGCAGTTAATGTTAGATGGATACTGAGGTGTATTTTTTGCATCACATGTACGCAGAAAACAGCTCCAGAAACAACCATTTGTGATTAATAATATAATATTTATCAATTTCAAGCACTTGCAGAGATGTTCAGAAGAGTGTTGGTGACTGTAAAACTGCGGCCGAAAAAAAAAAAAAGCAAGGAAAAGCCAAAGGCAGGTCGTGATGTGTGTGTGGGTCACCTCGAAGTCCTGATACTGCTCCTCAGACAGCGACTTCTTGGCCACCACCAGCGTCCTCAGACCCTCTCTGGCCATGTTCCCACACTGACAGCAGACAGACGAGAGGTGCTGATGTCACACATGAACACATTGTTTCCAAAGTCTGGTTTCTTGGCTTTATTTCTACATGTAGGCGCTTGGAACCGATATAAATATGGAGCATTAAATCAGCGCATTGACAGCAGCTGCTGCGTAAGTACATCACGTCCAGGCCTGTCATTAGCAGCATATTGTTAGCAACACCACAAGAAATCAATAGTGAATAACGTCGCCTCTGGTGAGGTTCAGAGGACACAGTAAAACAAAGGGATGGACGGATGGCGGTTTATTTTTGATATGAAACACCAATTGGGCCGATGCGTCCTGCTGATTGGTTATTGACAGAAAGCGTTACCGCAGCGCCGGCTGATCTGACAGCAGGATATTACAGCCAACAGGACATCATTATCAGCATATGTTCAGGAATATGACATACTGTAATTACTTCAACTTTATCTAGGTCACTAATTAAATCAAAAGCTGCCCCCGGTGCTCAATGACTCAATAATGCCAATATGATTATAAACATATGCACACGAGACCTTCAACAGCTCATCTGCTGATCAAGTGTCCTCATGCAGACGGACTGTTTCAGCTTAAACCAGCAGTTATTGTGCCTGAAAGTGAAGAAAGTTAGACTCCCTTCAGTTCTGAGGTTTTACTGGACCAGGACAGAATTTAAACAAACAAAATTAGCTGCCAAAAGAGGAACGATATGAGCAAGATTCTCAGAAAAGTAAATGTTGCTTCCAGTCAGTATGGGGAGGGTGTACGTTTGACAATAAAGATGTAATCCAGCATAAAATGGACTCGGTGGCTGGTGAGCCTGACTGACAGCAGCTTTCCAGACGAGAAGGGAGGCAAACAGAGTGCTCACCACAGCACACAGAGAAAGGGAAGATTCAGTCAGCAAATATAAGAGTTAGATTTTTTTTAGTGTTTAAATTAATATGAACAGGGATCAAAACTTTATAAAATGGGATTCTTAAGAATAGGGCATTAATGTTCAGCTTTGCTGCTAGATGGTAATTATTTAGGGCTGGATACAGCTGACGCTGGTACCAGTCCTGATTTATGGCTTTTTGCAGCACGACTGCGGCGACTTCCTGTCACATGACTTTCAAAAAGCGTCTTGAGAGCACATGTGTCAAGTCCAGCCCACCACTTCCATGAGAGTGTGTAAAGACAAGACTTCAAGGTCTCTGCCCAGGCAATATTTTAACTTTACCTCTTCTTCCAGCCAGTCGTTATACTGGACGATGCTTGCCATCGCAACATCAGCACCCTTCATGTAGAAAGTGATTTCTCCTGTTGACTCCTCCTAAATCAAGCAGAAATATTACCAATAATATTATTATTAAATGTACAACTATGGAAAAATCCCAGCAATATTACATTAACACACTCAGACATCACAGGAGCAGAATTTGATGAGAAGGACCAGAAGATTTAAGATAAATAAGCCAAAAAAAAAGAAGAAGCAGTGAAAGAAACCGTCAAACAAAGAATGGCAGACAATATTGTGACAGAGGATGTTCTCACCTGAACGATGATGCCCATCCTTTTGCTCTCAGAGGTGAAGGGGAAGATCTGCAAGATGTTGAAGGACAGAATCTGTCCAGACGGAGTCTTCAGCTGCAAAGAGGTCAGGTCTCTGTTGACCAGAGTCAAGCCGACGCTCTCGGTCCACCGCACCAGGGCCACCTGGGAAACACATCCCATCAGCACAGACTCAAAAGTAGAGAACGCTTTAACCTTGGACTCAGACGCAATGAGATACTCGACTAAGTCCATTTCTCCATCTCTGCTCAGTCAGGACAGAGTCGTGGGACCAACCAGCCTGAGTGCAGCCACTTCCTTCTGAGCTGAAGAGTGTAAACCTTTAGAGGCGAGTTCAGGTGTGGACCCTGCGAGAACCTTGTGGCTGAGCATCTGTGATTTATGTTTAACTGGGGCAGCCACAGGTAGCCAGTGTAGCTCAGTGAACAGAGGTGTGACATGGACCCTTCTGGGTTGTTTAAAGACCAGACACACCACCTTCTGGATCTTCTGTAGGAGTCTTATTGCATAAGTTGGAAGGCAGGCTAAGAGATTGAGCCGGGATATCACCACAGTCTGTACCAGGGTTTGTGTTGCATGTTGAGTCAGGTATGGTCTTATTTTCTGTATGGTGTAGAGAGCAAAGTGACGCGACTGGGAAACCGAAGCAACGTGGTCAGAGAAGGACAACTGGTGATCCATCATGACACCCAGGTTCTTAGTGACCTTCATAGGAGCGACGCAGTTCAGAAAGGTAAGCTGAAATATGTGCAGAGATCGCGGGGTCATCCGGTGGGAACAACAGGTAGAGTTGTGCATCATCTACACAGCAGCGATATGAGAAGCTGCGCGACTGCTGCTGCACCACCTTTCTGGGTCACATTGTTCAAAAACAGGGGGTCCAAGCACCGAGCCTTGAGGCGCTCCTGTTGAAAGGTGGCACTTGTTATGGCACTGAAGGAACATCCAGTAAGTCAGGACCAGAACCAAGAAAGTGCTGAGGCTGAGATGCCCAGGCCTGAGAGCAGACAGATAAAAGCTGAGGACTGACCTGCTGACCTTCCTCACCTCTTTCCACCGCTCCCCCATTACTCTGCACTATTGAGCCCAAGTAGCATTTCCACTGTGCCTGCTTCTCTTAACCTATTCATTACCACGGCAACAAGGAGCAGCTCAGGGCTGTCCCTGATGCAGTCCTACTTCCACCTAAAACCGCTCTGTTGACAACAAACCGTAGCCAGTTTCCTTAACCCCTCTTCCACTTCTCTCTACCAGGTCTTCTTCTTTCTGTAGCTCTTCAGCTTTATAGCCCTGGACATCACCTTTTCCTCCTTTCTTCAGGCATCCAATCACTATTCAGGATGTTGTTAAACAATGTCATTTAAAAAGTGAATGCATTCAAAGATGCATATTAACATTATGGCATGATTCTCAGGTCGTGAGCTGTGATGATAGCTGCTAATTCCCTAGAAGCCCTTTGCTGGTTCTTCTTACTGGTTTGGTTTATAAAAGCCGTTGGAGATGCCAGCCCCTGTTTTTTCTTTGAAGAAAATTCCATTCAGGAGAACAGAAAATATTGCTGTCATGTGTCATGAGTTGATCAAACGTGACTTGGTTGCAGCTGAAGAACCAGGCAGAGTTTCGGTATCTTCCAACATCTCATTCAGCCACAGATAAGTGTTTTTCTGTTTCTCTTCCCTCTTCATCTCCTCAGCAGGAACTGCGGCCCCCGAGTGAGCGTTCAGCTGCACACGACTCAATTCTCAATGGGTTCATTTTCAATTTGCTCACTCAAAGGTTGTTATTATACTCTGACCTACAAATTGGAACTTCCTGTTAATACCCCGTCATTTCTCCTGCTCCCCCTTCAAGCTTCATAAAAGGCCTGCCTATATTTACTTAACACACATCTGTGTCCCATTATCCTGGTGTGTGTGCAACGACACGCGGTCACACGTGAATTGACAAACACAACAAGTATTCAGGATCCTAAGCCCAGTTTACCAGTCCTGCAGAGAGCACTGAAGCGCTGGTCAACTTTAACACCAACCGCATGAGGAGCAAACATTTTATTAACAGATACTCTTTAGAATCTTCTTTTTAAATATCACCAATGATTCGCTTTTGGACTAAAATGTCATGACAGCGGCTGCTGACAGGCTGCTTTTCAGGAAGATAAAATACGTTGACGACAGCTGCGACTCTATGTAGCGAGATTTCCTCTGACTGCTAAGAGTCACTGGATCTAATACCGCGTTAATGAGCAGGCCTGAAGGTCTGGTGATGCACTGCTTTGTCTTAGCAGAAGTGCACTTCACCTTCCTGACCACAGATGGTATAAGAAGAACTGGACAAACCACTTCTGACAGCAACAAACCAAGTAGAGCTCTGAGATCTTCAGGCAGCTGGTAGAACCTCCAGTTAGGACCAAACTGTTTTGTTTTTTATGAAATTACGCATTTTAATTGTCATTTTTATTCATTTATTTTTTAAATCTTAATGTTTTTTTGAAGCACTCTGAGTTGCCTTTGTATATGAAACGTTTTCTACAAATGAACCTGCCTTCATTGTGCTTGACGCCAACAGCTGACCACAGACAGTATAACAAGAAGTGGACAAATTGCCTGTGACATCACCCACAGACTGATTCTGAAGCCTTTTATTTATTTTTTTTAATTATTACACACTCACCTCATGTCAATCAAAGTGAGCTGACTTAGCTCATGCTAACCTATAATGCTAATTAACGTTACTTATGTTCAGTCTGGTCAAACCACAGCGGATGGAACACTGCAACGGTTCCTTTCTTTGTGTCAAAGAGGAAAATAGTCATGTTATCTGGTCTGATCGCTGGTCCTTCACCTTTACCTCATTGTTGAGAACAGAAGAGGACAAAGACTTCCTCTGAGGGATCAGCTGATGAATATCCTGCTGGTGGCCGGTACCAGCACAATAAATGACTTTCTCCAGCATCTCCTCCACCATAAGCATCGTGAGGAGCAACAGTCCGCTGCTTGTCTGACAGTATGACGGTCAAAGGTCACAGGAGGACTCTGTTCGGAGCACAGCTGACCAGCAGGTCCGGTGACCCCTGTTCTGACCCCGGCAGCTGGTCCACTTCATCTCCTTAATGATGGTTTGGTGCATTAGAGAAGCAGAGCAGCGTCAATGCCAAACAAACCATCAGCGCCGGAGGTTCAGGAACTAAGATCTGACGCTGCATTTGAGGAGAGAGGGACATAAAAGGACAGAGGACGAACAAAGAGTTCCCCTGACCTCCCGTCGTCTCTGAGAGAAAATTAAATATTGATTAATCCGAGCAGAGAGAGACAACAGACAGAGGAGAGAGAGGGACGGAGGAGAGATATAAATATATACACTTCATTTTAACTTTCATCCTGGTTGCTACGTTCTGCTGGTCTCCTGCTAAACCTGATAAACGTTCTGCATGTCCAAGATCAACTCCACTTCACTCCACATTTAACCTCTCTTAAACGAATAATGCCCCCCCCCCGTGGGTCCGAAGCTTCTTCATCGTCACCTGATGGCTCTAAACATACTCTTCGTCGGCTAGTTAGAAACGTGCGCGCTGCCACCAGCTCAGCCAACTCTCAGGTTACGTGGAAGAACCTCAGGAGGAGAAGATGCCTCGGGCAGGGATTGTGCTGCATTCTTCCTCCACTGGGGAAATAAATTCTCAGGAAGCAAACGTGGACAATTAAATGGGCTTAACCTCCAGAAGAGTTCACGACCTCCGACTTTCAGCCGATAAAGTGGCTTTTATGTCAGACCAGCGTAACTGAGAATGACTCGTGAACACGAGGACGGAGAACACTGAGGGACGCTCAGAGAGAGGGATCCTTGTCCTCCTTTTTTTTTTTAAATAATCATTCTAAAAGTGAAAAAAGGAACTTGGCTGGATTGTTATGCTACTCTAAAAAACTTTTTATCAATAAAAAGAAGCTTGAGAAGGATCATATGAAGTCTGCTCAGGCTGAGGTTGGAAATTCTAACCATTTCTCACAAATCTGGTCAATTTGAATGCTTCTGATGCGACTTCCCACCAGTCTCAAACTGGTGGATTTAACCACTTCCTCCTTATACATTTTTTTATTTGCAGCAGTTTTATGTCCCTCCTTGGTTTCAAACACGACACGGCCGAGATGCGTCACATACGCTTCATGTTCTTGAATTTTCTCATGACGTCCTTCCAACAACGTTCTCTTGGTTGAAGACCAATGAAAACTACAAGTCTCTCCAGGCTTCCAGAAAGAAACTACTCCTGCTTTTTTCCTACCTCTCTTTAGTTTATAGCGTGCTATCATTGTTGCCTCTTTTTAATGTGTCAGAAGTCTGTAGTCCTACATTTATGGTTATAATAAACACAAACCTGGAGAAACTGGAAAAAGCCATTTTGTTGTAACTCGTGAAACTATATTTCTGTGTGAATGACAGGAAGACTGCGAGGCCCCTAAATCTAAAAACTTTTAGCATGTTGTGGATTTCGCCTAGCTTGACCGCCCTTATCCAGGGGTGAGGATATTTATTTTGAGTGCACGGATCTGTGATTCTAATTTAAAAAGTATATCTTACATTTGATGATAATGGTTCATAGTTTGTTGTAATAGTTTTGAGAGATCTTTAATCAAAATTAATCCCTGATATCGTACTGATTTAGCTTCCCATTGGAGGTTATATTTATCCTGTCAATGTTTGGATTGGTTAAAGTTAGCATGCTAAGCTTGTAGCCTGGTAGGCTCCCAAAATCTTCCAGCAGATTCATGAATGCCATAAACGATTTCTCTGGCTCCTCCACGAATCCCAAAACGTGCTCAGTAAACAGTGTGGTTGGTGTTCAGTCCCTGCCACGCTAATGCCTCTACAGAATTAACTGGCCTAGGGCTTCAATGAAATGGTTCAGAAATCCGTCTCACTGCCCTCTCCAGGATAAAGGAGTCACAGAGATCCCCATTAATCTTAATTCAGGCCATGGGATTACAGTAGAGGGATTGTATTATTCTAATAAAATGTTCTTCAAAGCCAAATTTTCCCATCACTTTATAACTAAGGCTTTCCCTGTGTCTAATCCCACCATCATTGATTCAGTTTTGATCCAATATATGTAACGTTCTTCTTCTGCTGTCCAGTTTGTTCTGCTGGTGAACCCTGTTTGGTCCAAGTGGATGAGATCCAGTAAAGGTTTTTTAGTCTCTGACCCAAAACTGACGTAAATAATTTGCAGTCTAGGTTAAGAACGGTGACGGATTGGTAGTTACTACCTTCCTGTTTGTCCTTCTCCTCTTTAGGAATGACTGAAACTGTCGCTCCCCTCCAGGACGGTGGGATCTCTCCTTCCTGTAAGGCCCAGTTAAACCTGCTAAGTAGATCATTCTGGTTTCCAGCACCAGTCTGTAGTGAAGACATGAGGACCAGGACCTTTTACAGCCTTGAGATTGTCTATTTCAAAATTAGATTAGTTGTCTGATATCGGTTTGGTATAGCTCTCGACAACTCTTGCTTGGGGATTTTTTATTTCATAAACTGTGTTTATCCACTTGTTTGTGAAACTCGTCTGATAGAAATTTTGCTGATTTTCTTCCTGCGTCAGTTCTTATGTCGTCAGTTTCATTCTGTAGTTTTTTTAATTTCCCCCTTTGAATTGGGGCTTGTATTTTAATATTTTATTGCTAATTTTCATTTTCCCTGAAGGTCCACCACGTTTTGTCCCTTAAGTTTCTTCGTGTACGTGGTAATGGATATAATCTTTCCCAGAGAATTTCCCCCCGTAGTTTTTCAATTATTGAGTATATTTGAGTTCAGTCTCTAAAATCTATTCCTTTTATTTCTAATATCAGGTACATAGAGATCAGGCTATGGTCTGGAAGGTCAACTGTCTTTATATCACAACGTCTAACTGTAAATTTGTCTATACAGATCATAAAGAAAAATTCTATCCTGGAATATACAGAATGTGGGCCAGAAAAAAGTGTGTAATCCCGCCTCGCAGGGTGTTTTTCCCTCCGTACATCCATCATGCCCAGCTTCACTCTTCATCAGCGGTTTGTTCTGAGGAGACGTCATGTACTTCACTGCGAAAACTGGTTTCTAAGAAAGTAAAAAAAATACTTCACGAGATTTAAGAACACTGTAAACCTACATTCCTAAATCTAGTCAAAATGTCTTATATGAAGGAAAACCAAAAAAAATCTGCCAACGGGGTGAAAAAAAAGGCTAGAACTCTTAAAGTGAGACGTATGCTTTCAATATAAGAGCATTTTTCTTGAAACAAGTATTTTTTACTTTCTTAGAAATCAGATTTTGCAGTGTTGAACAGGCTTTTTCTTTGTTTTTTATTTGGTTTTCAGGCGTCCTCATCCTCACCTTCTTCCCAGTATTCGGGTTTGTGCCAGAACCGTCTCAGCTCACGCCAGCGACTTTACGCCCGTCCGATACGACTCGTGCACATGATCTTGCTGATCTCTGTCTTTCTCTTGCCTCTTCACTCTTGCCTTTCTTTGTTGGCTCTGCCACGTATTTCACGTTTCCCAACCTGTAGTTTAAGACTCAACGATGATGAAGATGAACAGATGTGGAGCGGCTTGTCTGATTGTGGGTTTCTCTCTGGACATCTGGCAAACCCGGCAGCCTGACCCAGAATCTGTGACCCAGGACCCGGAGGCATACGCGTAATTTGTCTAGTTAGTCGAACTACTGCTAAAACTATTTTATAAACTCTTTGCAGGGGTTTCGAGTTTAGTTTTAAAGGCCTGTCGAACTGCTGACCTGTTTCAGTGACCACTTCTTGTTTCTTGCTTTTATTGTTTTGTACTTATCACCGTAATAATTGTGTCGCATCAAAGCTTTTGAAAAGTGCCTTAAAGAATCATTAACTCATATCATTTCTAACCCTCATACATGAGTCTGAACCTTTGATGAGCCCGTTTCCTCTTTCCCTCCTCCGTCCAGTGTTCACCTCTTATTTTACTTTATTTTTTTTTACCTCATCTGGACTGGAGGCCTGGTATGTGCGGTTGTCGTCGCTGAAGTCCTGGTCGGCTTCTGCCGACTCCGTCTCCCCGTTCACACTGGTGTGGGACTCGTAGACGGGCGTCACGTTGTGGCACAAGGCGATGGCCTTTACGGCTTCGTGAATGCGACTGCTGACACTCTTACGGACTTTCGGGGCCGACGCGGCGGTCTTCCGTGGCGGCGTGGCACCACTCGCACCACCACCGGACGGCTGTGAGGTCCCCTGAAAGAGTAATAATAGAGTAATAATTAATTCCATTTGTAGGTGTCTAACATCACATAAAAAATACATAAGTGAAAATAAATAGAACAAATAAAGGAACTGCTTATTTGTCCCACTGGATATTAAACTTAAATACTTGTTGAACTGAGATATCAGAAATCCTTTTTTTCTTCCTTTTTTTTCAATGCAGCATGTTGGATTTTGAATGTGTGTCGTCTCCTCGGTCTCCGTCTTTATTAAAACTCATCCAATTTTGGAAATATGAGCGAGTGCCGCTATAAAAGCAGCACAGAAGCACCAAACAAGGAGAGCTGCTCTGAGAGTCGGGACGTACAAGCAGCAAGACGGAGGACATTTAGCATCTGCCAGCGGCTGCTTTAATATGTGAACAATCAAAACACATCACAGATACTTAACTAAAGAACTTCATGCGATTAATCTTAACGGGACTCAACCATCGGCTCAGTTCTACGTTATAGATCATTAAAGGCTCGCTGTGGGTTCCTTCAGAAATGTTCTTTTACATGTCAGCTCGGCTCCTCAGAAGGCTCGTCGTTTTTCATTAGCTGAAATTACACATGAGGGTGTGCGGCAGATGGTTTCAGCCTGGACCAGCTGTTTGGAGCTGGCTGACGGCGAACAATATCATTGTGTGCAGACTGCAGCCAGATCTGAGCCACCCAGCGAGGGAAACACTTGCTTACAGTACGAAGAGTCTCTCTGGGACGCTGCGTGATGAATGAACAATATGGGCTTCTTTCCTGGAAAACATGTCCTTGGTTTAATATAAAAGTTGATTTAAAAGGACAGAGGGAGGAGCGAGCTGGAAGGGAAATATGCCACATATTTTTTTATTTTAATGCATCGGCTCTCATATTGGACGCAGTGCAAATGAAAGATGTTTCAATAAACCTGACACTCCAAGTTTTATATAATTTTAGGGAAGAATTTTAGGAACGTCGTCTATCAGGCCTGTTAAAAGCCTAAACTAAGACAATTGTTACATTTTATAAAAGATGTTTGGACTGACAAGTGAAATATTGTCAGCTAAATATTGCGTGAATGTTTATTTCACATTTGGACAGTTAAAACTGAAATGAAATAAAACTATAGACCCCTTTGGAGCCTTTTTATTTTTCATTTTTTACCTCAGACCAGCATGTATTTCAGGTGTGACTCACCTGTGCGTACGACTGGACGATGTGGCTCTGGATCTCGTCCATGGTGTCCGTGCCGTAGGACACCGTCCCCAGGTGTAGCCGCTTGAATATCATCTCATTTTGTGTCAGAGTTCCTGAAATTTGTTTAGGACATTTTACAAAACAAATAAATTCAATTCAATTCAATTTATTTATATAGCGCCTATTTACGACGTCATCTCTAGGCGCTTGTAAATAAAGAAAACTGGAAGAAAAACATTTCGCTACATTTAAAGTCACTCTATGCAGCATTCCCACGTCTAACCACACGAGGGCAGCATTTCACCAGAACATTTGTCTGAATCTCATCTGGGGTGGGAATCTTTAGGGCGTCATGATTCGATTATGATTCAGGGACTAGGAATCGATTAGTAATCGATCACCAAATGTTTTAGCAACATTTTTTACACTCACAGAGGGACCCTGGACTACTGCTGCTTATCAGTTTAAAAAATGGTGCATTTGCAACTAGAAACAATAGATCGACTAACCTTCATTATCTTTTATTAAAGTAAACAAAAATATGTGATATCAGCAATAGCTTATTCAGAGAAATATTTTACTGTACCAAAATAATATATATTATATTTATGACATCTAATTATTTTTTTAGCAGCTCAACAAAAGTGTTTTCAGACTTCAGTAAACAATTATGATGACGTAAGAGTCGGTGGCGATAGATGAAATATCAACAAGAAGGGGTTTCTTTTTTCTTGCCACTGATGGTGTTGCCATCAGAGCTCGACCTGGCATGTTGCCGTGTGCTTGGAGGTCAAGGTCTGGGTTTCTAAAGCACCTAGAGATGACTTGTCGTAAATAGACGCTAAATAAATGAACTGAATTGAATTGAAGGGATGCAGAGCTCGAAACCCCTCGATCTCCACCGCTGAATGTGACCTTAAATCATTTGCAGTAGATATTGCAGTAAACTTTGTGATTCGTTTAGCCCTTTCTGAGGAGGGTGGAGGTTTCATAAGTTCAACAGCCTCGTAGCGGCAACGCCTGCTGGCCGTTTTCCCTCCTCATCTGGATGGAAACGTACGACGTGATTCCTCATGTTTGTTGTGCTTCTAACGTATTTTATCTTAGTGCGACACAGCTTACATATAGCATGGCTCTTGTCTAAATTTGCATCGTTGACCTTACAGAAGCACTTCCGTACATTAGCTTGTAACACAGTTGGAGCTGGACGAATCTCACGGTCTGCCATGTTTTGTGTGCTCTCTATAAATTGTCCGAGCGCTGCACATTTAAGTTCCGCCTTTTTTCCCCATCTGTGTCACGCTACGTCAGATTTAGATTATCGATGCTTTAACATTTAATAATCGTTTCAGAATCGTCCAAGGCTGAATCACAATGCATCGAAGAATCGATTTATTTCTTCCCACCCATAATCTCATCCAGGAAGTATGTTTTGTTGCACTTCCTGGACTGACCACTAGGTCAGTCGAAAACAGAGCAAATTTCCACTGACTCTCATGCTAAAATAAAAAAACTCAACAGAAATAAACATGCTAACAGCCTGGTACAAAGAAAGGTCTATATAGTTTGATTTTACATGGCAGCTCTATAAGAGATGAATTATTTTGTACATCAATTTAATAAAGCGAAACGAGCTCATTAATTATGCCCGTAAGTCTTGGGAAGCCAATCGGATCAGTCTATCCTTGTAGATGGTCTTTGGGTGGGTTTAACATGATGACCACAGAGCTGAGACGCGCGGTTGTTGGAATCGACTTAGAAAACCATTTTGTTCCGTCTAACGTTAGCTGGTTAAGTCATCAAAGATACTGGTTTGATACTGGAGTGTTTGAGCACAAAATCAGAGGCACAAACCAAAGATTTCTGTTTCAAAGTGTCGGAAAGTGATAAAGTTGCTGTTTGTCATGGCAGCTCAACGTCAGTCTTGTGAGAAGTCAAAACCTGCTCCTTCATCGCTGCTAATTTAATAACTCATCTTAAGAGCGTCATCCCGCTTCTCAGCTCTCTTAACTGGTGACTCGATGACCGTTACACCTCAGGGCAAAAGGCATCACTCAGAAACTCCTAAAATTTACATGGAAGCTGCAATAATTTTCTCATTTTGTTCTGGGAATGTGTTTGCTTTCACCATGACGACGAGAGCATGATAATTTAATGTTGATTTGATGTTGTGGGTCTTCAGGTAACAGCTTCTCTCTGACCTGATCGCATTACCAACGTGGCCTGCACTTCTGCAATTAGTGGACAATGTTCAGCCCTGCACGCAGACAGAAAGGCTGAATGAATAGCACACATACAAAAAAAGAAGAGAGAACTTTGAAAAGGAGGGCGGCGGCCTAATTTAATGGATGTTGGGTGCCAGAGTGTGTGCTGATTGAGCATAAAGCTGATGAGAGGGCATCTAGCTCCGAGAAACATTAGAGCCACGGGGTTAACTGATGCTAATGGATTGTTTTGATGCGTTTTTAACTACCAACAGAGATAAATAGGCTCTGGAGCAAATCTATTGCCACCTAAATCAGCAGAGTTAAGACAAAGACACATATTAGGGCCTCTGCAGGAGTTTATCACTCTGACAGTCTGAAGAATCAGTAAAGAGCAGCGATTTAAGACAATCAGGCCATGAGAGCGAAATGAAAGAAGTTAAAAGAAGCTTTTCTCCCACTCAAGATAACACAAACATGCAGTCGAAACATGCAAAACTGCAGCCAGTCTCATGATGATCCTTGGTTGAATCATGTTTAGATTCTGCAAAACCTGTTTCTGCTATTTTCAGAAGAAATGCAGTTAAAAATAAGTAAAGATGTGAGAAAAACAAACAAAAGAAAACAAAACAAACATTCCCAGAGGCCGCCACCACTCGCGGGCCATACCCGTCTTATCTGTCAGCAGGTAGACTAGCCGGCCCAGTTCCTCAGGGATGGTGCTGGTTCTAACAACAGTGCCGGGGATGTTCTCGTCTTTCATGATCATCCAGCCGTAAGCGGACTTCCCCATGTCCAGGTTCACACGCAAGCTACAAGTCAGAGGAAAAAACGAGAAAACCAATAAAATCACTGCTTCCTCCTCAACAATGAGTCTCTGCAGAAAGAGAATAAAAAAAAAAGAGAGAGAGAGAGAGAGAGACAGGTGACACGGATCCATTTAGACCAGAGGTCCCTTTCACAAAGCGGGTTATGTGAAAACTCTGAGTATGTTGAACCAGAACTCAGGGAAACTCTGAGTTTCCCGTTTCCGTTTGAGGGTTCAGTTGAGCCGGTTTCAAAAAACTGAGGTAACTGATACTCGAAGTCTGTTACCATGGCAACTGACTCTTTGAACTAAACCTGGTCGGGAGCAGATTTACTTCAACATCCCAGAGTTTCTGTCTCCTCTCCTTCATGAAGCCGAAACGGGTCCAGTTTAATCGGAAAATCAGTCATATAACCATGTAACCATATAAATGTTGCATTTAGCATCAGTAAAGTATGTTGATGATCTGAATACATAGTTTAATGTGGGCAAACCAGCCATGACTTCTACTAGTGACACCTTGGTGACTTCCTTTAAAGAAAAAAAATAAATAAAGAAAGAAAAGAGTGATCTTAATTCTGTGCCTCACAGATACCACCCACAGTATGTCCATACTTCACATTAAACAGCTTGTATTATTAATTTTATTGATTTTCTAATGCCAGTTTTCTTAATAACGATGGGAAACTGAACAAAGTCTCTTATATTATTAGAAGGTGAATGAGACAGAATTGAGATAAAAGTGTTGGCACTCTTTTTTAAAGATGCACATAGCCTACACATCTTTATTTTCCTCTCTTTCGTTCACCACAAAGTCATCAGATGATCAACATGATTTAGAAGTTTTCATTAATTGTTTGAAAATAGTTTCCTGCTCCCACTTTTTTAGGACAGAAATGTGCCTTTAGGACTTAACAGTGACTGGATGGATTGATGCTTCGAGGCTCCCTGAACCATTTTTTTTCCATTTGATTTAAAAAAAAAAAAAAAAGTGAATCCAAACAAGTCTGTTACGTTTGATTTATTTCTGAAATGTGTTTTATAAGTCATCTTCAACTGGTTCAAAGTTGTTTTTTCATGTACCTGCCACTAAATCTTTAAATTACACATCAAATCTTTCTTTCCTTCACTGCTGCAGTCAGCTGCTGCAGGAAGTCACATGACTGCAAAAAAAAAATCAAAAAAGGAGAGTAGGAGGGTCTCTTCTGTTTACTGGCGTTGCCATGGTGAATCACAGTGTCTGAGCTCCATTGATGATGGAATTTTTATAGTTGCGATAACTCGGAGTCAACATATTCAGAGTTGATTGAACCAACTCAGAACAGCTGATCTGAAACCAGAAACTCAGAGTTTGCTGACTCCAAGTTAGTTTTTTGACTCAGAGTTTGTTGAAGCTCCTGGCATTAAAATGTGTCCGAGGAAACCTGATCACAGGTCCAGTTCTTTTAAGTAATAAACTTAAAAGAACTGGACAAAGCCCCAGTGATGTCACCCTGAGGCTTTCTGAAGTGTGGCACCTTTTCATTGTACCTTAAATTTATTAGAATCAAATCTGTCACAACCGAAGCAGCTAAATGAGAGCTGTCAGAGCTGAGACCTGTGTTCACCCACGCGTAGTTTTGTTTGTTGGTTTATTATTTGGTGTTTTTCCGGTTATTCGTTTCTTTCTCAACCAGGGTTGCCAGCTTTCCCGCTGGTTCCTGGACTCTCGTTTTTTTGTTTGTTTTTTAAAGTGAATTTTTGTCAGAAAATCTCAGATTTCACAAAATTAGCTAATTTTATCATAAAAGGTAGGGTTTTGTACTAAAATCACAAATTTTCTTGTTTAATTTCATATTTGAAAAGACTGACTTTTTCATTTAAAAAATCTTTTTTCATAAGTGTTTTTGTCATAAAATCTCAATTTCACAAAAGTCACAACCTTTATTGTTTTGTACTGAAATCACAGATTAAAATCAATGGTGGCTTTTTATTGTAAAGTAGCAAATCTAAGACTTTTAACAACAAAGACCACAGATGTCACAAAATTTGGATTTTTTTTTAACTTAAAATTAAGATTTTCTTTTCCTGTTTCTCTTTTGTGCAACATTTTGACATAAAATAATTTGGGTTTTTGTCTATAATTCCAAGATTTTGTCCAAGTAAAGTTTTACAAAAATCACAAATTGACAACAATTAGTATCATTTTGTTGTAAAATCTTTAGCAAACGTTTCCTAAATCCTGACTTTCGGACATCAGCCAGCTGCTCTCCACCTCAGTTATTCCACTTTCTGATGTCAGAACTGAATCAAACAGGCAGTAGGGACCCACATCTATATTATCACCCAAGTATAATTACATTTTTGAGTTTTGCGTGAGGCTTAAATAGCAGTTTTTTTCCACGTAGCTTCCTGAGTACAGACTATTTCTATTTTGCTGCAAACACATATTCCATTCTTGCTTAAAACTGCTTTTTGGCCCCTAATGAAAGTTTACACGCCTTATCTTTAATTAATAACAGAGCCGGGGCTGATTTAAAGGCGTAATGTTCCTTTAATGCCAGGTCTAAACGGGGACAAACAGAACCAAGAGAACCACAAAGCACCTGATGGGGATGATGTACGAGAAAAGCACCACAAATCGGAAGAGGTTGCGGAACCAAGGGCCCACGAATCCTTGCAGCGCCACCATGACGACGGAGAGAACCACCTGGGCCAGGAAGAGGGCTTTGGTGAGACGGTTCAGCTCCAGGTCCAGAAGGCCAACCTGTGGGGACAAGAGGTTGTTTCAAACCAGGCATATTAGACAAACTTTACTCAACATTATTATTAAAAAAGGAAAAAAACAACTGAAGACTTGTTGATTCAAACACAAGTCATACACTTAAATATCAAATATGTGGACTGAGAGAATAAATATCTTATATATATTATATCTTATAATCCTTTTCAGACCACATTTTCTATAAAAACGTCTTTGTAACTTCCCCATCTGCTCCAGAAATCTTACAATATGTCAGATGGACAAAAACAAAGCTGGTGAAAGAGATCCATAGCTGCAGGCTTTTCTCATGCTAACAGTGTGTACGGCATAAATAACTTCACTGGAGGCTGCATTTTGTGGTAAACTACAAACTGCATTATTGTTGAGACCAAGTATTGTTCGTCAATGCAGCGGAAGGTCAAAAGGCCTCAAAAATGGAGAGAGTTCCCATATTGAGATGGCTCCCTGGAAAAAAAACAAGACCAAAAAGGGGAGGGGAAGGGAAGGGGGGGGTACCAGGATTGTCTTTTGTTTTTCGAGTGCATCTTCCAGCCAATGGAGCATGTGGGAAAAAGACGTCAAATAAAGAAGTGGCCTTCCCCTTTCTGGCAGCGCTCGCAGCAAAGCCTTGTACACAGAGGGCTTTCATCTGACGCACCACGCTTACAAAAACAGCAGAACATAACATCTCTGCTCCCGCAAATAAAGGAACTGCTCTCAAAAGGAGGAGGGGAGAGGAAGGGGGGGCATGTAAAAAGCAGCAAAATTCCTCCACAGCCTCAGCACCCCCCACCCCCCTAGCAGAACCATTCCCCTGAGGACTGGACGAGCTGTGAGACCAGTGTGACTGATTTATCAGTCGCTGTTGAACTCCCAGCAGCAGAGACGGGCGAGGGAGCAGGAGGGTGTATCCCGCCCCGCCGCCTCGCTACATGGTTCATGGTTGAGCAATTGAGAAAAATAGCGGGTTTGGGTGGATTAAAATGAAGAAAAATTAAGACGGAGAACACAGTGTGCGTCTGAAAAGCAAAAGGATCCCCTTCTGCCGGAACAATGGCTGGACGAAATTTTCCAAGGCTTGCCGGGGATCAGATGAAGTCATTACTCATTCAGTCAAGGGGGCGAAAAAGGACTCAATTACCTCAACCTAAAGATCCTATCAGTGAATAAAAGTGCATATTTTACTCCATTCACCTCCAAGCCATTAAAAGTGAAAGGAATGATTCGATCTGGCCGTGTGGCTTGTATCTTAACGTGTGTGAGAAATGTGATGAGGAGCCCCGAAACATGAATATTCATAGAACCAAAAAAGCCAAAGAACATCCATGCTGGAGTCAGCGGCTGGAGAGTAAACGACTTGTGAAAGTCGGGAGAGCAGAGTGAAATTGATCTTTCAGATACAACAACCTCCGTTTTCTTCAGAGGACTGCAAGCATGTACAATGAGTGCTGAGAAGCAGCCCGTGGTCACGCGACCTTCTCCAGGAGCCCACGTCTGAGTCCGGTCTGATTGATCAACTGCAGCCATTGTCCTCGCCGCTGTCACAACAGATTATGAGGCCAAAAACGTTCCCGAGACTGCAGCTGCACTGGTATCGACTTTCACCACCGATCTGCAGCCTTCACGTTGCCACTTCTGACATCATCTCCTTGAAATATTGAATTCCTCTCAGCTGTCAAGCTTTACACAAAAAGCCCCGGCCTGCTGTTCGACCGGCCACATCAGCGTTCTTAATAAAACAAAAACGCTGCTGATGCGGGAGAGAGCGACTCGGTGACAACACTGAGCGCTGAAGTCGTCAACGATCACCCGCCTCCGTCAGCTGGAGCTCATTTCTGCGCCTCCACCATCCTCCAGCTGAAAATGATGCACTTAACATCAAATTTTCATCAGTCTGTTGAATGTGGAGGGAAGGTGCTCAACGGGGATTCTGCCAGATCAACTTTCTGCTGAAAATCTCATTTAAACCTTCCATTAGGTTGAATTATTAACCCTTTTTAGTTAATTAGCAACTACGCTGACCTTTAGCACTGACAGATCCAACCTTTAGTAGTAAAAAAAAAGTGATTGATTTGTGATCAAAGGTGAGATGTAGGATAGGGTTCTTTTTCTTTTCCTCTTTGATTCAAAGACCAGTTCCTCTGATTCAACTCTGATGTCCAGGAGAGGAACCAGGCGAACCGAACCCCTGGATGTTCTTGTCATCACAAAGTCCACATGACCCCCACCCCTTTGCAACTGGTCCTGGACCAGGAGAGGTCGAATAAATGGGTGTGGCCTGGCCCGCCATCATGCACGTACCTGGAACAGTTATGCACATGAGTTATGACTCATCATCAGCATCCAACTTTTATATTTTTTATTTTATAAATGCTTTCAAGGTTGCAAACAAACGTCCAGTCAGAATAAAATCAAATCAGTGTTTTATGTGATTTATGTGCATCTGTGGTCGTTGGGCGTAAGGCTGCCATCTTTTCTGCACCTTACGTCAGTTCACCGTGTACGATTTTTACAGTCTCAGCAATATACGATATAAGAGAATAATATGAGATTAACTATAACTAGCTGGTCACCGACCTGTAGAGGTTCCAGACACGTCACATGTTATAAGGAGGCGGGACAAAGCTGTCAAAGCCGATGGCAGAGCCAATGAAGAGCTGTCAAACAAGCACGTCAAATGACTTCCGGGCATCGGATTGGTCAGATTTCATGCTTAATATAAATTTACTTGATGTGGTACAAAAAAAAAAATAAATTAATTTAAAAAAATAAATAAATAAAAATCACTCCCCGTACAGTTGGCATGGATGTGGAAGTTTTCACTTTTAACATGGAGGTCAATGGAGATTTGCTTTGTTTTGGAGCCAGCACCTAGTGGTCAATGGAGGAACTGCAACGAAACGTACTTCCTGGATGAGCTTCAACCTAGAAGTGGGCTGGTTGCTGCTTCGGTTCACTGTGCGATGGAACATACGGTGAATCGTGGCTACGACAGAAATAAATCTGAGTGAATTTCAGGATCTGAACGCAGCGTCATTGTGTCATTAGCATGTTGCTGCTAACGTGCTAATGCAACGATGAACTCTATAGTTAGCGTAGTCGTAGTGGTGTTGGTGTGCTTTGAAGAAATAAAACAAATTAAATAAAAAGAAGTGTCTTTTTTCTTCAAGTTATCTGAGTCTCACATTTTTCTTCCTGCTTCTCCGTAGTTGTTGCTAGGCAACTGTGTTGGGTTAGGGTTCGTAGAGGCAGCAACAGTCCTCCAGATGTCTCACTGACATCTGCCGCAGCCCGTCTCTGGCCGTCCATCCTTGTGAGAACTACCACCACCGTTTATGAGCTACGATGGGACATTTTTACGTCGTGCAGCACCAACTCAGCACGATACGTTGTATTTAACCAGACTTTTTTTGGATTCATTTCAAACTTTAAGTCGGTGGGAAGTAGCATCGATTCCACCGCAATTTCTGCAGAAATTGTTTAGGTTAATCTACGTACAGTTTTTCCGTAAAGAAACAGCAGGATTAAAATCTGATGAAATCCAGAAGTTGGAGGAGGAGGAAACATACTCGTCTTTATAATGTCCATGTCTGATATAAATATTTTGACTTTTTAAGGTTGTATTTGATTCATTTAATGAAATAATCACATTTGTAGGATTTTGTAGGATATAACAGAAGTCGTCTGCATCACCTGATCAATCCATGATTATATTTGAGACAAAATACCAACGTAAGGATTTAAACTGTAAAAGAAAAGGCTCACTTTAGTAGGTTTGTTGAAGCTTTTTAGAAAAAGAGAATTAATACAAACAAAAAATGAAAATAATTTTTATTTCTTTTATTCTAATGAAGAAGTAAACAGGAAACAGAAATCAATAAAAGGTCTAAATAAGTAAAGAAAGGTCTTGGCATTTGAGTATTTGAGGTATAATTATTCCAGAGGTTAATGGATTCATTAAAGAAAAAGAAATCAATCTCAATCAAAGCAGAGCCTCGTTTCCTGCAGAAACACAAAGTGTTCACCTTGTTCTTGGCGTAGGACGTGTTCAGGACGCTCCGGGTCTCTTTGCCCGTGTAGATCACCACCCCGATCACCGTTCCTGCCAAAGACGGAGACAAAGAAGGGAGGTGCTGCTCATTAACTGGAGCTCACCCCCACCACGTCACGCAAACAACACACATGAGCCGGCGCTCACGCTCACGCTCGCCGTGGTGAAGGAAGACGAACAACACGACGGGAAACAGTCGGGCCGAGCTGTAGTTCTGTCTCATTACCACTCAGGACAACACACGCCGCTTTAATGCGCTCAGACTCTCAGGCCTTCAGCTATCCTTTGGAAGCTCATAAACTCTGATCAATACTTCACCATCTTTATTTGCCAATTCATTACATCGGCCTTATTACTGAGGATTAATGAGTCATTAATATTAAATGAGCTTAATGGGAGAGCAAAGGCACTAATAAACCTAAACACACCCCCTGAAATCTACAAACTATAAAACTGGCAAAGTTCTAAATGGATGAAGAACAAAACAAAGAAAGTGAAGAAGGTGAGGAGAAACCTGTGGTCCGAGGACCACGGAAGGAAGGTGACAAGTGACTTCTGGACTTGAGAATTTTTGAGCAAAATCACAAATGACGCGACGGGCGCAGCATGAAAGAGGCTTCGACGAGAGCGTGCGAGCATCTAATCCTGCCGTCACAGCTTGGCTGGGGCCTGACGGAGGGAGCACATGGAGATCAGGGCCAGTTCAGGTTCCCTGGACGCCACCGTTAGAGGCGGCGTAGAGACTGCGGTGGTGACGACGACACTCCCAGGCTGTGACGCTAGTATCAGTTAGGCTTCATGCTTGTTCACACCAGGCTCTGAAGTATGAACCCAAGCGGGTCGAACATGCGGGTCACGTTGCTCAGATTAGACACCTGCATCGGAAACACTCGCAGACAAAACTGGGTCGGAATCTGAGTGTTCACATCCCAGCGTCAGAAAGAGACTCCTGATTCGTCTTCGCTGCTCTAACAGCACGCAGCTTGACGTCACTTCAGTCTCATGTACGTTTATGGAAACCCAAAATCTGAGACTCAAAACCCAGAACCTGAAACCTACAGAGACTTCTACCCAAGTTACACATTTCTTTTTCCGTTTCTTTTTCTGTTGTTCACTCTGAATTTCAGCTTCCCTCCATTCCTCTCTGCATAAGTTTTAGAGACAACTATTAAGAACAGACGTAAACCGATGGCGTATTACACAAAAATTTGAAAATTAGGTCTTTGATCCTCAAAAAAAGTCAGATTTCATCAATGAAAGTACTCGGGGCAATGATTATTCCTGGACTTTTTAAACAGGCACAGAGGACTTTATTTGTTAAACTAGTTAAAGCGTCAGTTTCAGTTCCATCTGAAGAGATATTTGCTTGCATACGTACAACAGCTGCGCGTTTCTACGAGGATCACAGGAACGTTCACCAAGCAGTACTGTACATCCCAGAACCAGGCCTGCAGAGCTAAAAATGATGACATGCTGAAGAGTTTACAGTTACAGAAGAAGAAAAGAGCTTCTACGTCCCACTTCTGAGATAGAAAGAATTCAGACAGACTAAAGAAGCTGGATAATTCTACTCTGATCTGGATCTGTGATGTCACAGTTTCCTGAAAAGCCGAACAGCTCAGTGATTGACAGATTTCCAGACAGTAATGGCTCCAGAGTTGCAGGGTTTTACTTTTCTGGATTTCTGAAATAGTAACGACTTCAGGCACTCAAATAAAGCCCCAATGGTATCCCCCTCCCCCACCCCCCCTTAAAATCAAAGCAAAAGTACATCAGTGTTGAGAAGAGACAGCCATTTTTCTTTTTTGAATTTGTTTTAAATCTCTCACCTCCAGCTTTTATAGACAACGCTCAGACACTTGATGGAATGCAACCTTCTGAAACACAACCAGGTGTAATATACGTTCACTCACCAGACGCCACCACTGTGCTGGCCCAAAGACTGTTTTCGATGCTCAGACTCTCATGGATCTGCGGGTCCGTGTCCTCCTAAAGGAGAAAGACACTGGACATTCAGAATGATTTCATATGCAACTATAAAATATCTGGAAAATCTCAGCAATTCTTAAATAATTCTTCTCATCATGTAAGTGTAGAAACTCCATCCTGAAGGACGCATCTCAGTGAGGTTTTAGTTCTACAGTTAGACATGTGCAGCATTAATCTGCACTTTAAGGAAACCATAAAGCAGGGGCGTCGCACCACATCATCACCATGGTTACCGTTAAAGGCCGGTTACTCGTTACTGTCTCAATCGTGCTAAAGTCACAAATCATTCTTGTAAAATCGCAAATTTCAAGAAAACTAAGTTTTACATTAAAAAAAAGGAAATTTTGTTTTCAAAAATGGAAAATTTTTCAATATTTTCATAAAAAATATCAAGATTTTTGTAAAAAAAAAACAAAATCTCAGATTTCCCAAAAATCTTGACCTTTAACATAAAACCGAGATTTTTTTTCTTTTAAGTCTTGAAAAATTTAGAAGTAATTTTACTTTTTAAATAAACGTATTGGAATTTTATGACAGAATTAGCTATTTTTTCTTTTTACATTTTATTGTTCAATCACAAAATGAAATTTTTAACTTAAAATTTCAAAAAAAGAAAGTACCATTTTTTTTCAGCTAATATTTTTTTAAAAATCGCAAATTTTGACAAAGTTTGCAACTTTTTGTTCTTTTGCAAACGTTTGCTGAATTCTTTCTGACATCAACCAGCTGCTTTCCGCCCCAGTTATTCCACCTTAAAGCAGCTGCTCTCCAGCCCAGTTATTCCACCTTAAAGCAGCTGATCTCCAGCCCAGTTATTCCACCTTAGAGCAGCTGCTCTCCAGCCCAGTTATTCCAGTTTCTGATGTCAGAACTGATTTAAACAGACAGTCACATTGAATTTTCCCCAGAAATACTCTCATTAGAAGTTTAATGACTGTCTTTACGCGCTCTCGCGGCCCAGATTAAATGAATTGGGAGGTCGGATTTGGCCCGCGGGCCTTCAGTTTGACATGCATGCTATAAAGAGAAAAAAAGAATTCATCAAAACTAAATAAATAAATAAATATGAACAACAAAAGCTGAAAATGATTCTAGATTTTATCTTTTGACTGAAGTTCATTCTCAACTCATTTATTCATATGAACAGATGAGTCGTTTGCTTCCGAGTCATCATTTCAGCTCATTTACTAATTTTTACTAATTCTACTTGAAAGTTTTGAGCTGTTGTAGTTTCAAAAAGTTGATTTTTGTAGAGAAAAAAAAAGGTCCAAGTCCGTGACAGGATTCATCTGGATCCAAGTGACTTAACGGCGCTGAGCTCTGCACAGTTGTGATACAGTCATGCTCACCAGATTCGGTGTGACGATAACGGCTCCTTTTAAAAACAGCACAAAGAGCGAAACCCAAATGAGATTTTGGTGATAAATCAGCCCCTGGAGAGCCTCCTGTTTCGGCCCCTCTCTCTTAAATAAAGTTGAATACCGAAGACGGCTTAGAAGACTAAGGGCTCCAGTTTCAGCTCAAATGTCTGTCTGATATGATAATTATGATACCTAAGCACCCACATCCTGTCAAACCACTCAAACATGGGAACAGATGCATGAAAAATAAATGGCAGGTTGCAGAATGCTTGACCGCGCTGACATTGGCATCTCACTACAGGGCTCCGACAATCGCCGCGGCAACAAAGCTATCATATCCGTCTCAAGGAAAAAACAGGGAAAGAAGAAACCCTCATAAATAGGTAAGTTGATTTGCTGTAGATCTGTGGGAACCTCTTTTTTTCCATCCTGCTCAGACTAAAAGCACACACTATGCAAAGGAAGGCCACGGAGGGTGAATCAGCGCAGGAAGTGCTCGCTCACTAAGCCTGGTGTGTGGCCAAGAGTGAAGACGGACCACAAAGCCCCCCTTTGTACTGGAGCTCTCCTCTCTGTGGGGGCTGCACTAATCTGCTATTAATAAAAAAAATAAAAAAAGGAAGAAAAGAAAAAAAAAAAAGAAAAATCACTGAGCAACAAGGAGGACAGGATGGAGAGAGTCAGAGCTGCGAGAACCTGTGTGTGATGTAAGAGGCTGCTGGACGCAACAAAAGGCCCAGAAGGACACACAGGACCTCGTTGTTGTCACGCGTCAACACGTTGCAGGGATACACGCCTTTGATGTCAACATTTCTGTAGAAATGAGTTATGCTGCTTATAAAGACGTCAACGAGTCACGTTACCCTGGTGAAAGTCCCTTCAAAAGTGTGGATGTCCAGCTGAGGCTTCTGGGCGTAGACGTAGGCGCTGATGGAGAAGAGGTCCTACAAAACATCACAGAAAGACGAGCAGATATCATCATGAGAGGAAAATCAACTTTCTGAACTGCATGATTTTTGCTCCCACTATGTTTCATTCATGTATTTTGTATTTTTTATTTGTTGCTGCAAACCAGGAACCTCCAGAACCCTCAGGTGGTCTGGGTCAGGCCTACTTAGAGTGCTTCCACACCTGCTGGTCCAGTAAAGTGGTTCGATTGGACCCAAAAGTTGTTACAATGTTGCAGTTCTCAACTAGTTCGGTTCACATTCACACAAAATACTGTGTTTTTGGGTGACATAGATGAAAGCTGATTGGTGCAGCATGTGAGGAGGGAAAAATCCCAGAAGAAAACATTATGCCGTTTGTTTATTTCTTAACGATGAACTGTGCTCTGCTGCTGGTGTTTGTGGCTGTATATTATGATCATTGCTTTGTGCAGCATAAATACTGCTGTTGTTCTATTATGAAACTCACACTGCAGTTGTTTTTGGAGCGGAGAAAACGTGTTGTAGAGCACCATCACCAGCGTCGGCTCCAAAACAAACTCGTGGGGAGAAATTTTGCGCTTCCAAACACACGCTTGCGACGGAAGCTTCGGTTGACCAAAAAGCTACGTACATACCAGAGTAGGGCCAAATCAAGGCCAGGCAGCGTTCTCACCAGCAGCGAACCAAACTGGAGTCCACATGGAACTTTAGTTCCATGTTCTTTAGTCCGGACCAAATTAAACTGCTCCGCATTTACACCAGCCCAAACAAGTCGTACTTGCAGGTGTTCCAGACTCCAGTCCGCTTTAAGCGGACCAAACGGTGTAGGTGTGAAAGCACTCTCTGAACCCAGAGTTAGAACCAAATATAGTGAGACAGCATTCAGCGTTTATGCTCGTCAGCCAATCAGCAACCATCCCACTGGGTTGAAGCTCATCCAGGAAGTACGTTGCACTGACCACTGGCAGATCTCCATTTACCTCCATGTTAAGAGGACCAACTTTGCAGCAGAATTAAACATATTTACCGCCTGGTACATATTTTTTTTTCTCCGCTGGGCTTCAAAATCTCTCAGTATTTACAGACGTTTTTCATCTGTGTTTACATACGACATCCATAACAACTGTACAGTACTGTGAATTTTTTTTGTACCACATCAAATAAGTAAGTTTAAATTAAGTAGTAAAGCTGAGCAATCAGATGCCTGGATGTCATCTGATGTGCTTGATTGACAGCTAGCCACTGGCTCTGCTGTTGACTTTGACAGCTTTGTCCCGCCTCTTTGCAACATGGCGCCATGGTGCTGTGCATTTTGAGGAAAAACAGGCTTCAAAGGCTCTCTGTACCAATCCGTGGGTCATGTGACCAGATAGTTTGTCCAGTATTTACAGTCAATGTCTTCACCTGTAGAACAACCTCCCAGAATGCATCGGGGCTGCTGAAACTCTCAGCTGCTTTAAACTGAGCTTAAAAACCTGCATTTCCTTAATCTCCAACAATGTAACTTATTTCTTGTGTTTCATCTGTTTTATTCTACTTGAACTTATGTCTCTCTCGCTTTATTTTTTTAATTCTGCTTTTAAACTCTTACTTTTTCATGCACGTTTTAATGTTTTTATGTAAAGTACTTTGAATGGTCTTGTACATGAAATAAACTCACCTTGGCTTGAAAAGTTTAGGCCAATTTTTAAAATAATTCATGCTGAAATACCAGGCTGTAAATATGTTTAATTCTGCTGCAAAGTTGGAACTTTTTACATGGAGGTCAGTGGAGATCTGATCTGTTTTGGGGCCAGCACCTAGTGGTCAGTGGAGGAAGTGCAACAGAATGTACTTCAACAAAAGAAACGGGATGGTTGCTGCTGCTTGGTGGTAACTCGTGCAGGAGCGTCCAAGAGCCAGTATTCAGAACAAACAAGATCACTGAAGCATTGCTAAGTAACATCTTGGATCAACGTGTTTTTACTGTGAAACGGTCATTCAACAGTGCTCCTGGACGTGGACCCTCCACGGCCTACAGAGGCAGCTTCATCTGCGTCCCTGGAAATCAAACTTGAATCCAGAGGGAAAAGACTAATTCTCTACAGTGCAGAGGAAAATCATTTGGATGGATGGCCAGACTTCCATAAATGATCATTATGAGGAGTAGAACAGACTGAAATATCAGATGATTCAGGCGGCTGGGCTTGCATGCCATCTGCAGCGGGCATGAAGCCTTCAGTCACGCTCCGATAACGTTCTCCTGGTGACAACAAGGCGGAGCAGTTAAAGGGCAGGAAAGATTATTTTACCAAATTCCCAACAGAGGGTAATGTTCACTCAAACGTTTTAGGGACAAACAGCGCAGAGACTCGGTGGAATTTTTCAGAGGCAGAAATGTGGCTGATGAGATTATGATACTGATGAAGAAACGTTCCCGTCCTCCTGTCTGAAGTCCTAACACGGCCAAGACTCTCAAAAGAACCTGAAGCATTCAAATCTTCTGTCACCCCATAAATGAAACGGATAAAACTTCATTTAATCCATTTGCGGCTGTTAAAGAAGGTTAAACAGAAATTCTCAAAACTTCTGGCTGACAAACACTCTGAAACTGAGGTGAAACTAACACGTGAGGCGGCTCAGCCATCAGATGACTTGTGGAAATTAATTCTCTGATCATATTAAGTGGTGATAATAAAACCTATTTGAGTGTGAAATGTTCGGCGTCACCTCAGGCTCCTGCCGTCTGACAGCAGCCATGAGCTCTGCTCTCTGTTTGTCCGTTACCGGATGTGAAATTAACCGTCACGTGCACGTACCCCGACTGCCGGCAGGCGCTGCGTGCAGCCGACGGCCACTTTCAGCTTCCAGTCGGTTTCTCCATCCAGCTGGTCGGTTCTGATGAAACAAGCTCCTGCAGAGAGAAAAGGGCCGTCAGGGATGTTGTTCGATCGCTGACTGCAGCTTCCACATCTGGATCGCAGTCACCACGCTGAGACGTGAACATCCAGAAACCTCTCCTGGACCCTTCACCTCACACCTTAGCCCCTCCCATCAGAAAAGCAAGGTGAAGAGGTGAGGTGACAGGTACTTAAAAAATATGAGACGTCGTTGCTCTGAAATTATCATAAATTAAATACGTGTGACAAAATCGCACGGAACCAGACGCTTGGCTGCAGCAGTTGACTTTTATTTTTTCTCTCAGTTATGAATTTAAAAAGTGTCAATTTATTTCCAAATAAATGCATAAAGTCCTCATTTCTCCAGTAACCTTTTCTCTTCTCCAAGTAAATTTTAAGGTTTGAAAGTGTTAGAGGACAGTCAGGGAAGACGTAAAAATGAGACTTTTGTGTGTTTATTTGAGCTTAGACCTCCTGAGGAAGCTTTGAGACTCCGCCGCAGCTCCTGAAGTGATTTAATCAGCCTGAGACACGACTGGAGCCCAGCTTTGACCACAGACATACAGACCAAAGTCTCCAACCTCCTCTGCTCCTCAGAATATCATTTGCACAGACAGAGACATCTCTTTCTAAATATTTTATTCAGTTCTTCTTCCAGATCACAGGTAGATTGTAGGTCACAAATAAAACAAAAGCGATGAGCACTCAGCTTAAAACTTTCTTAAGTAACACATGGGAAACATCTACCTATTAACTTCCTCTGATCTGGGTTTAGGTTGAGGGGTGAGGGTGAGGGCAGCAGCCTCAGCAGAGAGGTCCAGACCTGCCTTGAACTCTCCACGGTCTCCCAGTTGGAAAAGTCCAAAACACCTCCTTTAGGGGGGTTTCCAGGAGGCATGCACCAGAAGCCCAGACCACCTCAGTTTTCAGCTGCTAAAATCTGTGATCACAATCTGTCATTATAGACGAGGGCAGGTACACAGACCAGTAAACAGGCTCTCTTCACCACAACAGACCAGTCTATATAAGTGCAGATGTACTGGGATAGACTCAGAAATCCAGGTAACCTTGGTAACCTTTGAAAATCCAGGTTACCATGAGAAATATTGAGGATGCTGCACTGATCCACCTGCCAGTTTCCTCCCTGAATCACCATCTTATCACGGTGGAGAGGCTGGTGTGCCTGAAGGATCCCAGGAGCTAAGATGTCCAGGGGAACTGCCCTTGGTGAGGTCTACCAAGTCAAATTAGTCCAGATGTCAAGGCCCAGAAGTCCCTCACCCTGACTAGGAATACTGGGGCCGTGCCCTGGAGCCAGGCATGGGGGAAGGGCTCGTACCTAGAAGCTGGGCCTTTACACGTGGGGTCCATCTGGGCACCGCCCTAGTAAGCTACGTGGGTTCACCCTCAGGTGAGCTCAACACCTGCACGAAGGTCGACGACTGAATGTGTCAGATTTAGCATGTTCACCCTCAGCTTCAGAAACTGGATTTTACGTCGGGTTCACGCTGTACGTACATCTGTGTCAGACTGAAGACGGTCTTATAAGACTGCAAAGGTTGTACAATGTAAACCCGCCACAAGTACATAAAACATCAGCAACTGAGGAGGTGAGATGATAACACCTCCATGTACAAACTTTAATGAAAAGTTTAAATCGATGGCGAATTTCCTTTGTATACTAAATGTACTCAGATGCACAGGTCCGTGTTACCAGATCAACTGCGTCTCTTAGACTCTTAAAGCAGATCACCAGCAGCACCAGGGCAAAAACTCAGATCTTGTACCACAATGCAAAGCATCAGCTTTGCACCACACTGCCTGAGAAAATTTGAGCGGCGGTGACCCGTATTGATCGGAGGTAATATTACATATGAAACAACTGATGGATGAGAGCAACTATCTGACAGAGAGGCCAAAAGGCGGCTATAAAGCATCCCCGGAGGGTCGGCTATGATGGAAAACATTAACACAAGCAGGATGATTCATGCCTTCCTTCTGCTGCAGTGGCAGTTCGGCTCCTTGCATAACGACGCTGACATGTGGCTGCGCGTTGACGAGAAAGATGTGTTTTCTGTGTGCGTTAGAGACAAAGATGTCAACAAATCCCCGTCAAGAATATTGACACGTCAAAGATTGATGGAAACGACGTCCTCAGAACATTTCCTTCTGATGTCCCTCAGATAGCAGCCAGGCTCTGACACAGCTCATTGATTAACTGGAATTTGCATCATCCGTCATTTGAACAATGTACAATAAATCTTATGAATCGCAGGGTGACTTGATGAGACGATGTCAGAGGACTGGAAGCGCGGGGGGGAAAGTCGTATTTCAATGCCACAAAGTTCAGTTGTTGGGCAGAGGGTTTGACTTTGGATGATGTGGTCTGTTCACATCTTTTCCTGTTTTTGTGCTGCGTATCTTTAAAACCTGCATCCTGTTCCACAATTACGCTGACACCAGAACGGTCTCACACTCACCTGTCTTCTCAGATGTCCTGAGGAAGATCATGTCTGCAGGAATCCTCTGGTTCTACAAAAAGAGAATAAAACGGGAGTGAAGATGTGCTCTGTTCTGAGAAGAAAGGTGAAACTGGTGGTGTAAGATTCCAATTCAAGCTACAGAGTAGGCTCGTAACATTACTACCACTAATAATAATGATGGTAATAATAATAATAATAATAATAATTATAATGATTTGCCGTTTACCTTCTCGACAATGATCAGGTCTCCAACTTGTATGTCTGAACTTTTTACTTGAATTTTACCTGAAGGAAGGATAAAAACAGGAGTATTAACAGAGAGCATCCATTAAAATCTCTAAACTTCCTGTGAAATAACTCCAAGTATTGATTTGTGGCACTTGAAAAAGACACTGACTCTTAAAACCACAAACGCTGCTTTTTGTGATTGTTTTCTCTCTTCCTGTCGGCCTCTAACAGATTGATTACCTCCAGCGTGATAACGTAACTCCGTCTTCCTCTCTGATCTGAGGCACAAAGCGGTGACTCAGTTTTACACCTCCAATATCCATCTGTCTTTTTCTACCGTGCTCAAAAACCGAACAACGGCGGAGCTGTGAACTTGGTCCTAAACATCACAGTTAACGTTGAACCGAAGGGCTGATCTCTGGCGGTAAATTCACCATCTGACCAACCATCAACCAGTTTTCATGAGCTGAGCAGGGTCGGCGAGCCAAGATCCTGTGCAGTTCTACCTGGAAACCACACGTGTCAAACTCGAGGCCCGCGGGCCGAATCTGACCTGCAACGTCATTTTATCTGGTCTGTGAGAGCGTTTAAAGACAATCACAAAGTTCTAACTAGAACATTTCTGAGGAAATTTCAACGCGACTAATTGATTCAGTACCAACATGCTTTAAGGTGGAATAACTGAGGTGGAGAGCAGCTGCTTTAAGGTGGAATAACTGAGGTGGAGAGCAGCTGCTTT
>JBAMYA010000003.1:8316890-8330384 GCA_037176975.1 Arrhamphus sclerolepis
TCAGGTCAAAAACTTGAGACTATATAAATAGAGCTGGACAAACTCTGTAATGTCAGCCAGGTTTTGAAGCATAGTTTTCAAACCTTTTTTTTTTTTTTTTTGTCCCAGAGTTCTGGTAGCCATCTTGGAAAGGTTATCTCCTCCAATCCCAAAATTTATCTCAAAATGAACAAAATGGTCAGAACATGAATGCTTGAAGTTAGCTGGAACATGTTAACCTTAACTCTTGAGTATTACCACAAGCTACAGCTTAGCTTAAGTTGTGCTTTAGCATAGTTTATTTTCTTCACAGCTCAATTTCAGTGACAGTGCTAAGTAGCTCTTAGCTGTTCGACACCTTAGACAGCAATGCAGCTGTCACTCATATAACCACACCCCTAACTATGCATAATTTTATGAGTTAATATAGTTGTTATGAGGTGCGTATAAAGTTCCCTGCACAGTGGCCATGGACATGAAACCTTGTTAACAAGTGAACATTAGCGCCACAGACATTCCACTTTAAAGACTTTAAAACTAGCTACCTTTGTCACAGATGGAGGGGAATTTACTAACACTGGAGTTTGCTGAAAATGTTGAATCACTGAATGATTAATTGCTTGACACACTTGAGTGCTGTTTTTATGATGATAACAAAAAAGATTGAGTAGGTCGATCGTCTTTGTTCAGCTACAACCATCTGCTGCCTTCTGACGCTGAGAGAGAGACCAGATAGCTTTAACGTCTGCTGGGGGGGTTGACAGTTTATTGTTGACAGCATAACTGGTTTCAGAGGTGAGCTAGATGTTCTGCAGGTTATAAGACATTAATCAAATTAACAACAATAAATATGATATACGATGAATAGGGTTGAACTCTTTGAATATGGCAATGCAATGTTCCGAACAGACTGGATCATTTACAGAAAATTATAGAACTGTCATCACAACCACAAGACACCTGACTTTGACTTTCACAACATGACTTGAGAGCGTCTCTGATGTATGTGCGTGTGTGTGCGCACCTAAATCATTGGGCTGAGTAAATGGACAACAACTGCAAGGTGAATAACTGCTCCCTCTTAATGACAGCTCCCTTGGAGACTTGGCAGTTGTAGTCAATCACAAAGAGAAAAGAAAAAAATCATGTGACGAGGGAGGAGAGAAATAAAAAAGTATTACTCATAAGTTACAAGTTTTACTGTCTGTGCTTACGTTAGACTCAAGTAAGTCAGACATAACTGTTATTGGTTTAGTGTCTTTTATTGGTTTCAAGGAGGAAATGTGATGTGCTCTTGCATTGAATCTTGCTTTGCTCTACAAATTTATAATCTCTGTGTTACCAGAAGTTCCTCATCTGGTTATTAGGAAAGTTCTCCTCTCCACCTGACTGGTTTACAGCCTCTAGCTAAGGCAAGAGAATAAGAGGTGCCATAAAGGAGACAGTGGAATTTAATCATTAACACTGCAATTTCTATCATTTAGAAAGTAATATTGGAATAAATCCTGAAAATATGTCATATAGATGTTGAAATATTTATCTGTGACTCACTATATCAAGCTCTGATCTTCCGAGGTATACAGTCGCTTCCACCTCTGCATCTCAGGTAATTATTTTGGAAAAAAAAATCACTGCATGTGACTAGAGAACATTACTGTACATGGCAGCAAAATATAAGTTTTCTATCCCATTGTGGTGGACAATTGTGCTTAAAACTTTATTTGTCTGAATGTAGCTTGAGCCCTTTAATTCATACTGAAAATGTTAATCAAACATTTGTAGCATACTACAATAAAAGATACATGTTCTCATAACAAAAATACTATCAGCCTCAGCATTGTCACTCAAGAATCTGATACAGCAGCAAGTTCTTCCTTTTCGGGCTCATTAGTTTGGTTACGGTGTGTTAGTCACCAGAACAGAAGTTCTCTCTCAGACCTTTAGAAAAGGAGCTGAAATTAACTTCTTTATTGCCCAGAGCTGAAAACAAAAATCCTACAAGGAAGAAAAGTAGTGGATGGACAAAGAACAATAAACTGTGAAATTGAAGATTGATTTTTGACAGTCTTTCTTTCTAACAAAAAAGTGGGGAAAAAAAAAATCTTTAAATCATATTCCCAAAACAGTATGAATGTGATTAAACTTGACAATACAGTATTCTAGAGTGATGAGTGAAGAGAGACGGTAAGAACAAGTGAGATAAAGATGCAAGTCAAACAAAGGAAACATGAAGTTTGAAAGCAAAAATGAAAGAAACAAAGGAAGCTGCCAGGACAGGAAAAATTAAATACAATACAATTCATCCATCACCACCACCAGAAATCCAGTTATCTCTAGTCAGCTTATTAGTTGGCATAGAGGTTTAAATAATTTCTAACAGAATAGTGAATGATGTGCACTCAAATAACACATTACCTTCAGTAACATATGCTCTAAAAATGCTTTATAATATGTGTTTCATATTCATACTTTTACACATTTATTCCACATGGTGGCCTCTGTGTCAGGAAATGAGTTTCCCTGCTAGCATGTTTAACATGGCTATCACATCTATGTCTGATGTGACTTATGCATGTGCAGGGCCTGGAGACTTGACCCTGCAGATTACATGAACAGAGATGCTTCTGACGTAGAGATGCAGGTGAATGGTGATGTTTCCAAATTCCTAAATATCAGAATTCATCGTATTGATATACATTGTAGACATAATTAGTGGCAACCCATGAGCAATATAACATTCTTACCTTATTGCACATATTGCCCTTCAGTACACCTCAATTCGACCCATGAGTCCCTCTTCTTTTACATGTATTCAGTAGGCTGACTCAGGTGCTGTTTACACGATAACATTCGGGGGTGAAGAATGCAAAACATTTTATCAGATGTCCATATCGTTTAGACAGCAACAGTATTTTGGGGGGGTGAAAACGGAAGAAAAGTGAAACCACCTTCCAGAGTGCAAATCTTACAAACACTCCACTCTCAAACGGTTGACAACGCAAAACTGCGTTTCTCGTCACGTAGAATTTACGCTTCAGCTGGACAAGTCCATATGTCTGTATTGGCAGGACTCCCAGTCCACTTTTTATTGCGCTTTTGTAGTCTACCGTGATGTTCAGCAGCAGCTCTACTTCAACGCCGCCAACTCACGCAGTGAACGCGAGACACACATGGCTGAACACCTGATGACAGTCAAATGCGTGTATGTCACGCTCATTGTGTGATAGCTGGCAGTCCTGTCTACGTCCTCGTCTGTCCAGATAAATTTTTAGGTTTTCATGCGTTGTTTCGTCATGTTGTTTCTCTTTGTTATTATATTTTGCGCTGGGAATGAACAGGAAGAAGAGAAGGAGAGAGGTTCTTCGCAGGCGCTTGGTCTTGGTGGTGCTGCCACCTAGCCTCCTGGCGTGCATACTGCTTCGGTAAATAGGAAATTTCATAGACTTTTCATAGCTTTTCCTCTAAAACGCCCATCTAAACGCGGAGTTAAACGTGAGAGCGAAACGCCTGTTTTGCATTTTTGGGTCAGATCGTTTCCGTCTAAACTGGACCTAAGTTTTTGCTTGTTTTATCCAGGTAAAATAATGGTCTTTTATCAGGAAAATTAGTGGCAAAGTTGTGTCACAGCTGTTTTTCAGCCTGTGGAGTCAAATAGGCACATATAGATCACTGTTAACAAGATAGCCACTGACATTGCTCTGCTAATGGTTTGGGGATGGTCCGGGACATATTGTAATACCATTTTATTCCACTAGAGGTGCAAATATTAGAACAACTGCCTGAAGGGCAGAACAATCCCTGCCTGGCATCTGTGATGCCACTATTAAATATTTCCACTATTGTATATAGTAACTTAACATTCAGTCCTCTTTGGCCTAAAGAAGTACGAGCTCTGAGACAGGTCCCTGGTTAGGGAACCCTAACCATACTTTGACTTTGTGCACCTTTCTAACCTGGCTTGGAAAGTTGGATGTAACTAATGCAATGTGCCACTGATTCCTCACAGCACCTTTCAACATAACCTTCCTGCACACCTGGACTATCCTCAACCCACGTGGCAACTCTGTAATGTTGGAAGAGACTTGCATCTTCAACGGGTCCAGAAATTATTGACGAGGGCCTGCACTTGTCTCCACTGGCGTCGGTGGAGGTCCTTGTAAGTCTTTGAGTGAGCAGCATCGCAGGTGTTGGGATGTCAGGGCTGTCTGGATCCGTGGTGACCGGGACGAGGGATCTCGCGTTGACGATAGCCAAAACTTCGGACATGAGTGTGCACAAGACTCAGTCCCCAAACAAAATCTGCCCGGCAGTCTGACCTCAATTTCTTCACTGGGCCACAGATTGTGAAGAACTGCCTCAGAGCGTTGATGCAACTGGAGGTATCCGTAGACTCGGTTACTTCAATATGCACTTCTCTGGTGCTAATACGGGTAAACAATATTGCCCAACTCTTGCTCTCAGCATACCCCTTCTGGTGCGCCTTGCGGTGACTTCCCAAGGTCCAAAGACGTCCAGATCCATGTAGATGAATGGGGGTGATGTGCTGAGGCATTCTGGCAGCAAATCTACCATGGTTGGACTTCCATCTTGCCACAGCACTTTCGAGAAATGATACACCTGTGCATGACTGAGCTGATGAGCCTTTTGCATCCAATAATCCAAAGGCCAGAAGACCTGATCTCTCCTTCAGTAAAATGTCGGCCTTGGTGTTCCACTTGCCTGTGGTGGTGGTGTACTGGCAGGGTAGAGACATGGTTGTCTTTAGGAAAATCACAGGCTTCTTTCAGCATCCAATCGTGCATGTTTGAGTCTGCCTCCGATCTTGATGAGACCATCGTCAAGCACAGGAGTGGCCTATTTTTGGAGGGGATTGTGCCATCAGTGAGGGCGGAGAATTCCTCTTGGAAAACGTATTTTTGAACAGCATTAATGATGATATGCATAGTTTGAGATATTTCATCAGGACTGCAGAACCGTTTGCACCAGTGCCACCCTCTGCAATCTTTGGCATTAACTGTAGATTAGTGAGCTCGAGCTAATGAGTAAGGGTAGAAGTAACTCCTGACATCAAACAGCTCAAAGAATTCGGACCTTGCCAATGAGCAGTTGGTCGTTGAGTATGGCATACATATTGATCGCCTTGTCTCGCTGCCCTTTGGGAAACACACCAGGTATATTTATTGCTGGCTGTTCTACACCACAAATTTGTCTGTCTTACATACTTTGGCTAATGGGAGATTGATGCACAACACTTGTAGCATATTCCATTTTCGTGGAGAAAGGGCTTTCTCTCCTCAACTGATTTTGCTCTGAATCCACGACACTTTTGTAAGGGGTGTGGTTTGTGGTGGAGTTGGTTCTTCTGATTCGCTACCTCGGTGACGGCTTGAGCCGGCTTGTTTGTGAGCGACGGATCACTGGTGTGGACAGCTCCATGCAGTCGTACCAGATTCATCCACCATCTCTGACACTTCCTTCCAAGCTTTATTTCTGAGGCTGGTGTCTCCGTGTGTTGTGTCTGAACACCACAATTACTCATTTTTCCTCTATTTTTCCTCCATTTTTCCTCTGCAATGTGACGTCCAATCATAGACAGATATGCTATAGACCTGCTCACATGTACAATTTCATTTGGCTAGGCTCTAGCTGCCGAGCCGCAACCTGATAGGCTGACATATGCGTTAATGCACCAATTAACTTTCGATGGAAGCACTGGACCTGCTGCAACCTACAACTAATTTCATTAACATATGACGTCGTATGTGTGAATGCACCTTGACTTGGTCTAGGAGATAAATATATTATTTCTAGAAATCATCCTCATGAAAACAGCAATATGAAACAAAAAACACCCTAGACCTGGAATATAAAAGTGTTTTAAAAGGAACCTGTCCCTTACGTAATATAATAATCATATTAATAGTAATAATAATAAACATTAATTTTCCTAATCATTGATCCTTCTTTACTTCACCTTAAAGTTTTTCAATTTCATCTATTTGGGTAAAAGAAATATATAACGTCTGTAACATCTTGAGGTCGTCATGAACATTTTTTGGTTTAGAAGTGATGGAGACCAGAAACAGTAACAACTCAAAAATTCAATATTCCGCTGAAACAATAAGATCAGAAATCAGTTCAAGTAAATAAATAATAATGAGCTAAAATGACCTGGAAATAAAAAATAATAATAAACATCTTTAGTCCAATGCACACACCTGATTGAAGAGAAAAGTTAAATTATACTTCTGTGGGCAGAAAATAGCATTTGAAGAGAAATGTGTGCGTGGATGTCTGTTTATGTGCATCCACCATATTTCCCAGTACAGTTGTGGTCATAATGCAGCCTCATCCACTGGCTTCTGCAGGTTGTGCAGCATCTAGTGTTAGATATCTACAGCAAAACTGATCCGTCAACTGCTAAACAACAAAGTTGGACCTGGCTGATGCAGAGTATCGCTTAAGAAAAATAGCAATGAAGACAAATGTGTTCAAAGTTTTCTGAGGTATGTTTTTGCAAACTAAGACAGCTGAAAGAGCGTCTTCTAAACCTGGTGATCCCAACTCAGGGCACATCAGCACGAAGCTCTGAATCATTTGCACCTGTTATGTGAACTCTCAACGTGCCACATAAATGTATTATAATTACATGCGCCTCTGAAATGCAGCTGGACAGAATCGCAAAGTAGAGAAAAAGAGCACAAGTGTCTGAAATTAAGTATCACTGCTCTCCTTTAACATTACGTGCTAGTTTCTCAGGAAGTGTCTTAGTGAGAAATCTCAGGGACAGACAGAAAAACAAAAATCCTCAGGCTACATCCTTTTATCTGATATCTGGTCAGAAAAAGACTTCCTCCTCTTGGGTGGAAATACAGCCCTGGGAAAGCTTCGGTTATTATTGGATGTCCACTTGAAAAGTATTTCCAAACAGACCAATGTTGTGCTCGGGCAGAAATCTGTGAATGCCTCTCAGGACGGAGCTACGGCGAGGCCGTACATCTGTGAGTTCAGAGACAAAGCTTTGTTTGTGAGACTCAATCACTTGTGCTCATGAAAGCAGACACTTACTTGAAAAACTTTCTTTTTCTTTCAGGGGAGTTTGGAGGAGCGGGGGGGCCGGGGGGGTGGCTGAGCACTCTAAACCTACATCCTGGTATAAATTTGCAGAACGTAATACAGGCCTGATTGTGTGCGGAGCAGACGCAGGATGCATACAAATGGAATCCCCTCTGAAATGTCCTCTTCCTCGCATGGCTCAGTGGCTAATGTACAATAAATCAACAAAAGGGGGCTTTAATAGCTGCAACTGGCAGCTCCGGGAGACTGTTATTTTATCTTTTTTTTTTTTACAGTATTTAATTGGAAGGTTTCCCTGAAACATTACACCGCGCTTTTAAATGACTGTGGCCAAATCTAAGAGATGGATAAGAATTTGTCTCCGCTCCCCCGCTCTTTTTTTTTTCTTTCGTATTTTTACCCGCTGCTTTGTGTTTTAGGAAAGAGCAAGTTTTTTGCTCTGAAGGGAGACTAAAGTTACCAGTGTGTGGCATTTTGCAGAGGGAGAATGAAATCGGAGGCTCGGAGGGACGGATAAGGACAGGCTGGGAAAAAGGGAAGTTGGCATCGGTGGCGGGTCAACGGCGCGCCTCAGAGCCTTAACCACTGCACCAGGTGTCCACTTAATTCAAATGATACTATTATTCATAGACGGAGGAAGAGTATTGAAATAACCCACCCCCCACCCCCCTCCCCTCTCCAAATCATTTGCAACTGAATACAGATATAATCCTGGAAATATAAGTCTCCATTAAGGCTATCCCATTTAGCAAACAAGGCCCCCATTGTGTAACATGTTGTGTGTATAAATCACAGTCTGAGACAGAGGGGGGGGGTAAAGACGAGGGAGAAAACCTTCAATCCAAGACGAGATTTGAGAATGTCACCTCGCCACACACGAGTGTGGTTAACTTTGTGATTTTATGGCGCTCACAGACGGCTTCTGCTTGAAAAACAGCAGCGTTTCTGGAAAATTAGGCGTTTAATCAGGTGTCTGTCGCTCGGCCTTCCATGTGACTTCCCGTCTAGCCTTTCCTTTTCACAAACTTACAAGAAATCAACAATATTTACGAGATCCCAGTGTGTGTTTCCTCAGATTTAAGTCGCTTTTTGGGCGGGAGCCCAGGAGGCTCAGAGGACTTTCAGGCTTTTCAGACACTTCAACATTTAAAAACACTTTCTTCTGCTTTCAGATGTATGAAAAGTGCTGTTCAGACAAATTCCTATGAAGTTTTTTTAATAAGTCTCATGCGCACATCTCACAATGACAGCAACGAAAGCCACGAATTAAACATATTCATTTGGTTTTAAAGCAAAGTCCTGACCATTGACTGTAAATACTGGACAAACTACCCAGTCACATGGTGGCTCCATGCTGCAGAGCCAACGGCAGGCTGTCAGTCAAGCGCG
The DNA here is from genome assembly GCA_037176975.1 of Arrhamphus sclerolepis. Lineage (NCBI taxonomy): Eukaryota > Metazoa > Chordata > Actinopteri > Beloniformes > Hemiramphidae > Arrhamphus > Arrhamphus sclerolepis. The sequence goes on from JBAMYA010000003.1 coordinate 8,325,336, forward strand.
TCAAATGACGTCCAGATATCTGATTGGTCAGATTTATTGCTGAATATAAATACATCTGATGTGGGTTCTGCCAGATGGTTTAAAAAAAAATAAAGAATCTTTTCCTTCATCAAAGACGTTATACTACAAAGGATACATGTAAATGAACGTTGTGGATAAATATGTTTTTTTCTGACGTTAAATATCTGGATTGAGTTGTGGTTTTGCAGGGATTGGACGAGCTGGTTGTCCCTCCGACTTCGGGTCTCACTTACAAGCGATGGATTCGTGACATCACGAGTTTATCCGAAGGTTTCGAGAATCCCGAGGTTGTTTTTTAAGAAGGTTATTAATGTGTAAATCTACTAAAATCCACCCTGAGAGTGAGTGTGACGTCAGATTCCAGATATTTTCATGTCTTCTGATATTTTATCGAGATTCATAACATTTGTTTTTTTTTATTTTTCAGCCGTTCAACACAGACTGACCTGTGCTCCTCATGTTATTGTGAATTCTTTTAAAATCTTGTTTTAGCATTGATAAGGATTGAACAACTGATGGAAACGACTGATTTTAATTAGTTTCTAACCTTGTAAAGCACTCTGTGCTGCATTTTACGTCAGGAAAAGTGCTATATAAATTAAGTTTGAATGTAAACCCCCCCCCACTCTGCGCTGTTGGAGGTTGCCGGTCGGAGCCCAGGTGGCAGGAAGGAGCTCGTCGTCAGTCAGAGGATCGATCTAATCCCTGAGAGAAGTAGGTGAAGGGCTGGTCCAATCACGGACAACAATAGCCTCTCGCAGGTCTGTTCTTTATGCTCACAATTTCAAAAGATGAGAAGAGCAGCTTGACAACAGCAGACGGCGTGAAGCTCCCAACAACGTCTTCTCTCTGGTTTCCACAGGAGAAGAGTTTCATTTGGTTGCCAGTTAGTTACTTTTCAGTCTCCATCTTACCTGGAGTCCAATCATTTTCTTTTCACCTTAAGAGGTCTGTGCGGTTGTCTCGCTTTTTCTGAGGTGCAGGAAATTGTTTGCTGCCGAAAATGCATCAACAAAGTTAATAAACTGTGGATCTCCTCATGGTTGATAGGACTTGTGGGTTTCTTCAAGAGTTATTGGCAGATTTGTGTAAAACCTTGAAGCAGGTGGAACATAACCCACCGCATGAGACCTCTGGTGTGGGTTTAGGTCCAGGACTTCAGCCTCAGGTGTTGCTTTATTGCCATTTATAAATAAATACGTTGATAAACCCAAACAGCAGAGAATGTTTGGCCCAAACTTGGTCCACACCTGCCATTTTCTTTGGCCCACGTTTCTCCTGGATGACGGTGCTGACTCGGAATAAGTGTGGCTCCCTGAACACCGGATTACACAATATTTACCTGAAACCATGTCAAAGTTGTGGTTTCTATAGTTACATTTTATATCCATGACAACTGCAACAGCAAATTTTTAGTTAATTTATTCTTTATGATACTAGTATTGTTTTATAACTGAGATATTTTCATAAAAGAAAAAGATACGTAGTGCTCATAGCACCTGCAGTTTTCCTTCTGCCATAAACTGCAAATTAATACAATTTTATTCTGTTAGATAATATATAATAGAGAAATAGTGGAACAAGATGTGTAACTTTCACTCAGCTCCAATATTTAACCCTCGTAGTCACATTCGGGCCTAATCTGGGTTAGTTTTAGCACTTCTGGCTCAGTTGCAACATTTCCCATGTGGGTAACGTGTGTGATGAAGTTCATGAACTGGGTCAAACTTGGGTTTCGGCATGCACTGTATGAGCCAGATGTGGGCCAGACTTCATAAAGTAGCTCTGACACACGGCAACTGTTGTTGAGGACCAGACGTGGCCCAAACGGCCCAAAGCAAACCGAGACTTGGGCGTCTGGTTGAAATGTGGAAGTGTGAAATGTTCAAGCAGCTACACTGTCAGTCAAAGCTCAGCGTGGGCCAAAGAAAACTGCTGATATGGGCCAAGTTTGGGCCAGACACTCTCCGTCGTCTGGGGAGCCTCTTTTCACAATTAAAGACATGTTTTTCTCAGCTTTTACTAACTTTGTACGAGCGTCTTAACAACCCTCACATGTCCAAGTTGATGTCTGTTTCAGATTAACATACAAATGCTTGTCTACACTATCCTCATAGCATCTACACAAATCCCAATAAATTTCTTTTCAGTTTAGTCTTTTCTCTGCGGAGCTCTCGGTGTCTCCGTCTCTGTCTCGGAGCTGAAGTTCCCATGACCCGTCACAATACAGTGATGATGTATTCAAGCAGTGATGTATGAAATTCAGGCAAATAAAAACCTTTGTCCTCCCACACTGGCTAATTATTTGACAGATTGGAGTCCTGTTGTGTGTGGATACTGTGAAGAACCCCTCGCTGCCCATCCCCCACCCAATAAAGAGGCCACTTGCAGAAAAAAAAATTCCTCTGTAGCCTCCCTTTTCTATTCTTTGTTAGAAGATTACATTTTTTCCACCACATTTTGGAATGACAAAATAAAGGGGGTGGGGGGGTGGGGGGGGACCTGTGTGCGCCGGCAGTGACGGAGGGGGCCAGGACAGCAGTCAGTGGCAGCTTAAAAAGATTTTCTCAAGCAGAAATATTTAATCTTCTCAGGGAAAATAAAGCAGAGAAAAAAAAGAGGACAAAAAGAAGCTAATCATCCACAGGTCTCCCCCCAACCCCCCCACTCATGCCCTATAGTTATCTGTAAAAAAAAAAAAAACAACAAAAAACAAAAGGGACAAAGATTATGTAAGATTGGTAGAATAAATCTGCATTTATAATTGTGGTGGTTCCCACATTTGTGAGACGTTTCTGCATTCATGAGACGCAACTGAAGCATTTAAGCAGAAGAGGTTTTAGGGACCAGAAAACTCGTTTTCCACTCGATATTTTTGACTCTAACTCGTGTCTGTGCAGACTCCTGGATAGGAAGTCGACTTGAAGCTTCCTGTGAATAAACTGGATAAAATGAACTGGGAAAACTGTGATGTCGGCTTAAAGTGAAAGTTTTGGGATCTTGACGACACCCTATTGGCTGGAGCGGACTCCTCCCAGTCCCGGTTAGAGCAGCGTCCCAGAGCTAAGTCAACCTTAGGTCTAATGAACATGTGTCCGCAAAAGCAGGCAAAGACCAGAAGACCAGAAACAGCTGGTTTATGACAAAACATTTGCAAAAGAAGACGACTAAAAGTTGCTAATTTTAGTCAAATTAAATTCTTCATTTCATAAAGGATAAAAAGCTGAAATTATACAAAATTTCTAATTTATGTCAAAATCTGGCCAAAAAAAAAAAATTGTAATTTTAATTTAAAAAGTCACAACCTTGTGATATTTGCGATTGTACATTAAAAAGTTTTGGATGTTGGGAAAAGAAAAGTATCAATCTTAAGAAAAGTACTTTTTTAAATTTCTGATTTTACAAGTTAAAGAAAATGGGATTTTAGCACAAAAGTCTCAAAGACAAAGGTTGAATTTGAGAGTTTATGAGAAAATTCACTTTTTCTATAAAAAAAAAAAGATGTGACATTGCAAATTTACCATTTTTCAACAAAATGAGCCTTTTTATGAAAAAAGTAAATTTTTTAGAATTTGCTCTTGTACAAAAGTCTCAATTCTATAATAAAAGTCACAAATTTTTATGAAATTCACTTTCACATTCTGTTTTCTTTCCTTTTATTTCCATTAACTAGCGGGAAATCTGACATGATGGAGCCAGTAATTAACGGTAACCATGGTGACGACATGGCCTGTTTGACACCCCTGGTCTAGTACCAGATGCTAACGAGTGTACGTCTTCGTGAGCGTAAATATTAGATGGCAGAACAACGTGAATCAAAGCAATTTTGAGTTGAGCGAGTGGCAACTAAAGAGGAAATTTCTATTTGAAGCCTCCGACAAGACTCGAAAATGTCATCCTGACAGACCAACTTAAGGCCGTTTTAACTTTACATGTCAACAAAAAGTCAATAAAAGCACAGTTTTTGCAGGAATGTCGTTCCCTTTTACTGGTACGTTGGCACAAGTCGATTAATGACATTACTAATGACTGCAAAATGCGGTGAGTTTATGACCTCTGCTTGTAACGGGTTAAATTTTTGTCATAAATATAAAAGTACTGACCCAGTTCTTTGGGAGAAGAGGCTATTGAGTCCCCTCAGTAGTTGGAGCAGTCCTGGTTGACTTGATTAGACTTATGACAGTGTTGCAGCAGAGGGAGGAACATCAGTGTACAAACAATCCTTTTTATATGCTTTTTGTACACATAAAAAGTTAAAATTACCTTGGCTTATCTGCAGGAAGTTTGTCCACACGATCACTTAGGTGGAATTAGATCTTTGAGAACCAGCCATTTATCCTCATATCTCTAATTGCCCTGTGGGCTAATGTTAATGGTTATTATGCTGCAAATGTACATTTCTGTACATTTCAAACCCAAGATGGCTTTGATTTATGTTGTCTTTCTTCCGCATGGATGTCGACACTCATCACCCTCCAGTCATGGGCCTGGAGTTGATTCAACTTCACGATGTTTTACGGAACTGAACAAAGTCAAAGTCGCCAATCGTGCTACGTGTTGACTAGCAGTCCAACTGGTCAGCCTAGCTGGGACTGGAAATGGTTGCTAGAAGACGGCTAGAAGACCCCGCTGCTGAACAGGTAGCTGTCAAATTCAGTGAGACCTTCAGGTGTTTTCATGCTCTCGTACTGATTTTTAACAACCTCAGATCACGTACATGTGTTTCCATCCTGGTTTTGAGCCAGGACTCACAAGCGCCTCCCTGATAAACATCACAGACTTCGTTTTTGGGACACAACCTTGGTGCCGCGGCCCCGCAGTCGCCGGAGTTTATCCTCTCTGCATCTGGCATCGAGTGAGAGAGGGGGCCAGGAGAAAGCATCTGTTGGGGTCTCATGCCCCACCCCGCCCCCTCGTCGCGGTGCTGAGGCTGGACAAACACTTGGCATCGACCCAGTGAAGAGGTGGTAGGGGTATTAATTGGTCGGGGGGGGGGGGGGGGGGGGGGGGGGGGGGGGGGGGGGGGGG
>JBAMYA010000003.1:8340738-8367257 GCA_037176975.1 Arrhamphus sclerolepis
CTTGTGATTTTATGTAGATGTAAAGCACTTTGAATTACCTTGTGTATGAATTGTGCTCTAGAAATAAACTTGCCTTGTATTACTGTACATTCTTTCTGACTCAATCCGTCCATCTGCACTCGTTTCAGGTGTTGCTACAGAAACAACCTCTGAAATGAGGCTGTGGGCAGCTTTGGCCTGACGCTGCAAAGCTAAAGGCTGAGCAGCTAAAGACAGCTAGCTGTTGTCAGCTGTCACTCCAGAATACTAATAATAGACTTTAATCTTGCCAGAATCACATGTAAAAACTGTCATGTAGCAGTTTCACAACAATATGGTATTTGGAATTCAGTAGCCTAATCACAGCCCTTTTAAACGAAGAACCTCAGATTAAAGGGACAAAGTGACGTAATTGTAAATATAGCCATCATTTTTAATTGTTGGGTATAAGTCCTTTAGAGTCTGAAGTCTGGAGTCCATCAGTGTCATTTCTGGAGATACCTGCAGCTGCTGCTCGTTTGTGGGCCTTTACATCTTCAGTTTTGTCTCCAGTACCAGCGTACTGGTAGTGTACTGGTAGTGTACTGGTAGTGTAGTCTCCAGTGTTTTGTTGGCTTGAGATCAGCCACTGAAGAATATTTCAGTTTTGTTTTTTGTTGTTTTGTTTTCTGGTAAAGTTCTTGAATGTTTCCAGTGGTTTGCACCTTCTTGTAAATGCTCTGTATTTTTTCATTCATTAAAGCATCTCTTGATTATAGAGTATTCTGGACTTCTTTTAATGTTGTGACGGGGTTTTTATTACCAAAGGAAATGACACTAGTCCTGATCTTCTTCTTCTGTGGTCTTCCAGGTCATCCTTCACAGTGAATACACCAAAATGGTAATTTGGTCAAACCCAAGCTTTTGTGCCATCGCTTTTATAAATTTATGTTGTTCATTGCAGTCTCCCTGGACTTCATATTGGTACCTGCAGTCAATCAGCCTCCAAATGTCAAATCAATACTTGATATCAGCTCCAGACCATCTATGATGACTTTAAAATATGATCCATCATTTATGATAGAACAACATCTAAAAAGAAACAAAATTTGAACTATGAGGCTACAATTTTTTCACATCTTGATTGTTATAGTTCAAATCCTTTGCACTGGTTTGTAAAGTCAAAATCATTAAAAAAAAAAACAACAACAACAACGACCTCCAAATACCTCTGGACCTAACTGTTGGACCTAACTATGCAAATTACATTTTACCTCCAATATTAACAATATAATATGAAGGAATGAATGAAAATCAAAATAAAACCATTAAAAAAGTCAATCAGAAGTGCAAAGCAGACAATCAACAGGTAATAGAAATCAAATTAATTCTTATTTATTTACAGGAAATTAGTCAGAAAATGCTGAGAGCTCACTAAAGCCTGTGACTACTCCGACTCTGTAGGAGATGATGAGACAAATTAGAGAAGTCGACAGAGATTCATCTACTTTTTATTCCAAGACTGGCTCCAACAACTTCAGTTTACCCGAATATCGCTGGCACAAACTACTGATGACTTTCTAGAGATTTAGGAGGCACCACCTGCATGCTCCTTCAAGCAGTGGACGGACCGGTAGTCATCATGGTGCTGGCTGAAGGTACTGCAGGTGTCAGGAGGGTTCAGGCCGTACGGAGCCTGTAGTGAATTCAGGATGAGGGTAACCCCCCGCAGTCAGCGAGACCAGAGGCTGCAGAAACTCTGACCAAACACAGTGCTCGTAGTTCCCAGTTCAGCTCCTTCACAACCCTGGATGTTTCTCCTGACTGGAGAACAGGTCCAGTAGTTGAGGAGCTGGATAGAGGAGTCACCAGAACCAGGTCCATCAATTATCAGTCTAGTTCTTCTGTTCTTTTATTGCATGTAGTCAGCCAAAACTCTTTTTTAGTCAAACTTTGTGTTTCTGTTGCTGAAGCAGCAGTGGCAGAAATTAAATTTATCGGTCAGGCTCTCAAAACTATTTTCTCCAAAAGTTGCTTTTTCTGACTCAAAATAAGAAGCATCTGGGACAAAAAGGGATCTGTTGTGAAATATTAATATTCTGATGCAGCATGGGTGGTTTTCTAACACGACTGAGCGGACAACAGACGGCTTTGTTCTGCGGCCAGAACTCCATGAGCTGCTGTAATGTGGTACGATGGTACAAAAACAGTTGACCGAAGCGTTCCCTTCAGGCCTCTCGCCCTGTTGCATGTCATCCTTCACGGAATTGACAGCCGATTTTCACTTAGAGCACTTTTAAACTGAGCACGCATGACGGGGAAGTTGGCTACAAAGTTAAAGTCGCAACAGAGCTGCATCAGTCATGTGATGAATGATGCCGCTCTGAAAAATCCAAATGTGCAAAGTCACAGCTTCATGTTGCCACGGACGCGTGCATCCTTTTACACAATAATCTTTCATCTGGGCGACTGTACGTCCAGTTTGACCGCAGCACATCAACTTTAACGCATTAACAATGGGTTCACAGAGCTCGGCGCTGCCGTGCATCAGGGTGTGAGTTCACGCTCAGAGATCACCCTTGTTGTCCCCGCGGCCGGGGTGAGGCAGAACAATGGCCGTGCCGGTGACTGACACAGCCTCTGAAGCCCAGATGAATGCCTGGAGCCGGGCCAGAGCCGTGGACCTCTCTCACCCTGCCCTCCCTCCTCCCGGACTCTCAGTGTCCTATGGTGCCCCTGGGGGGGCCGAGGTGATGACACCTTCAAAGACAACTCCCCCCCGAACGTCAGACGGACTGGTGAAGGAGCAGCACGCAGCTGGGAGTCGGCACTGTGGGCTTCGGACTGAGCAGAGAGAGGTCAACATCAGCAGCTGCCATGGCAACAGCAAGCACCTCAGGGCAGAGCAGCTTTGGACTCGGGAGGAAGAAGAAGAATCCTGGTCTGATGGATCAGATTAGCAAATTCTTCGGGGGGGACAAAAAGAAGAGGAGCAAGGTGGGCACCATTTAACTTTAAGATTTATGGTTTATCGTTAAACTTTGTGGCCAGAGGGGCTCACTGACATGAGCTGATGCTGCTGGCGCTGTTTGAAAATTACAACTTTTATTTAACTTTATTATTTATTTCTTTAGTTTTTTCTCTTCCTACTAAATACAAATGAGTTCTTAACCACTCATCAGTCATCCTTTTCTTAATTGTACTTAAAGTTTAGGGATCTTTGCAGAAAGGACTCAGAAAATTCATCAGATCAGATGAGATATTAGGATTTAATGTTTGAACAGCTGTTTATTTGTTTATCTACTTGTATATTTGTTTATAGATTTAATCTTTCTTTTTTTCCTTTTTTTTGAAATATCTACAATATTTTTTAATTATTACTCTCCAATAACATTATTTATCCTTTGGTAATGAAATTGAACTAACTTGAACTGAATTTAACTGAACTGAGTTGAACTGAATTGAGTTAATTGAACTAAATTGAATTTTTATATTTTCTTCTTGGGTTTTTTTTTTAAGGCAAACTTTTCATTTTAAAATGGATAAATTTCCCATTTAGAGCAAATAACATAACAAAAGTTGTTCCATGCTGTTGGTTTTTCCAACTTTAAAGCTACTCTGTGTAGTAATATCACTTCTGACCACATGGGGGCAACATATCTACTGTGTTGACTAACCACTAGCCACTGGCTAATTACTGGAGATGGCTCAGCCTGTCTTATGATGTCACTTTGTGTCTCCAGAGATGAATTTTGTTCTGTTTTATGCAACAAGTCGAAACAGAAACTTTCTTGTGATATGATGCCCCCATATGGTCAGAAGTGGTATTGATCCGTAGACCGGCTTGCTGGAAATTTGCATCTTGTTTGCTTCTGCTCTTGTACCTTTTTCTTCGGGATTAGCTTTAATGGGGCAGCATGTTACAAGAAAGTTCATGTGCTGTACTATCCAAACCTATAGTCATATTGTTGTGCCAGTGGGGACTGAGATAAGCTGTATTTTCAAAATAAAAGCCCCAATCATTAAAAAAAAGGCTTCAAATTAATTTAAAGTCACTTGATGTAGTAATACCACTTCTGACCACATGTGGGCAGCACATCATGAGAATTCATGTCAGTCACTGGTGGAAGACATGATGCTATTTAAGTGGAATAAAGTGATCTTTGGAGACCTACAGATCTGTATGCCCCATGTGGTCAAACATAGAATTGCAACATAGAGTTGCTTTAAGGAGAAATGGAATTTTATGTCTCATGTAGATTCTCTAAACTTCACCTCTGGGGCGTCTTTTGAACTCCTGAGGCTGTTTATTATTTAAAAGCCCTTTCAGCTGTGTTGATAGCGCTGTTTCTCGAAACATGATGCAGAGACAATACGGAGACACATTTCTACTGTACATCCACATATCCAATTAGACAGGGTGTGGAAGGAAACACAGATCCAGATCCAGACCCAGTTCCTTCTTGCTGAGAGCTCCAGATAGAAAAAAAATGAGGCAAAGCTGCTTTGAAAATCCAGGATGCAGATTTCTGTGACGGGCAGGGCTCGAGGACCCCTTTCATCTGACATCCAACAAACACGCCTCAATCTGTTTGAGCTCTTGTCTGTCACTCGGCTCTTTGCAGGCTTTTTCTGAATTATTTGTGATACAACAGAGGGCCGACACAAAACAACAAAACAACAAAGGCATCTGTCTGAAAAAGAGGTTTATTTCTGCTTATATCTTCTGTTGAAAGTCAGGCAGTTGGAGGAAAGCTGGCATTTACTGGGATAAAAAGACAGCAGCACATTTCTTTTCTTATTGTTTTTCTTTTTTTCCCCACCAGAATGCAGAATGAATGAGTGTAGCTGCTGCACATTTAAAGACACGCTATGTAGTAATGTCACCTCTGACCACATGGGGCATATAGATCTGATAATGCTGTGATAATGAGTGGAGACGGTCTGGCATGTCCTGTAATACCATCTTCTCCCACTAGAGATCTTATGCTACCTCCATGTGTCCAGCATATCTTGTTCTTCACTTTCTTATTGCATTTTGTAGAATTTAAATGTCTGGAACTGGCTCAGTTTGCATATTTCCTATCATAAAACACTTCAGCTTTTTCTTTTCATTTTAATGTCCTCTCTGACATTGCTGGACTTGGTTGTGCTTCATGAGACCTTGTTGATCCTCTCAGGGGTCGTTCCGGGGTCACCTGGCCACCTCCCCCCAGCAATCCTCTGCTCGCCGCCGGACCAATGAAAACGCTGTGGTGCATTTCTTCAGGAGCATTGTAAGTCATTAAAGTTTTTTATTATTAATCAATCTCGTTCCATCATTCAATTCTGCACAAGTGGTGGATTGTGAGTATTTTCTTTGCATCTAAATCTTGTTTCTGTATCCTCCCACTGATGGAAAAACTGCATGAGTCCTCCATTTACTGCACACACTGAGCCAATAAGGAAACTGATGGATGTTTGTTTGCGTCAGCCTGTTGTTCTGCTTCACTGCCTCGTACAATCAGTCACTGTGTTGTTGTTGTTGCTTCTCACGCAGGTTTCCTCTCCTCCTCCTAAATCCAGGGTGAGTCCCATTTTTCACCTCATTCCCTTTCTTGATCTTGCAGAAGTGCCTCTGCAGGTTGGCGTTAAAGGGAGCCTTTTAAAAAGTCTGCTGACGTCCCTTCTCTCTCACGTTGCTTCTCTTTATGAAACATTTCTTGCTCTGATCCATTTGTTCATAGGTTTGAGACACCTTGCTTTCGAACTGAATCCTTCAGTGCCACCTGGTGGCAGAATCACAAGAGACACATCAGGGTCACCTTATTTGCGGTCTCATAGGGACACGCTAATGTCTGGAGAAGTTTCTTTTTTCTGTCAGTTTGACTAGAGTTCATATACCGTTTCCTGTGAATCCAGCAAAGGTAGATTTACACTTCTGCATGAAAACACAGACAACAGGAAGTGTGATGGCTCCACCCAGTATATTTGTTCTCCTTAGCCTTAGAACGATGGTTCACTCCCGAGGCTGTAAAAATCAGGACCGACTCATTTAAGAAGTGCCAAAAAAAAAAAAAAAGGAAGCTCAGCACTGCAAGCTACAGCGCCGCAGAAAACAACTCACACTCAAAGTGATCCTGTAGCAACGACGTAGGTGTGAACCTTATGGTTCAGCCTGATGTGCAGCTTTATCTAAACATAACTGCATGTCTCGCTGACGTCCACTGGCAGAAATGTGATTGTTTCCTCTGCGTCGTTTTCGGTTTGGTTAGAATGATCGTTTGCTGCGATGTCTGTTAACTTATCTCACGCTCATGTAAAATAAACTTTGTCTGCTCCGTTGCTATGTCTGAGCTACGTACAGGACGTACACTAAAGGAAAGCTACAGCGCAGAAGAAAGAACCAACACTGACCTCCAGTGGTTGGTGGTGCAACTACAGAGCGACGCAAACAATAATGTGCATATGTTATATGAATAGCTGCAAAAAACTCCTGAGCAAACGATATAAGGGACAATAATTAACTGAAATACCTTCAAGAATAGACCAAACAAACCACCAGATGTGATTCTGTACTGTCTAGAAGGTGATTTAATCCAAGTTAAAGAAGAATTGTCTGCTGTGTATCAGAGGTTAACTTTAGTTTTATGTTGGAAATGCGGCGTTTGTCATCTGATGGGACCAGGAGCTGCCATCAAGGAGAGCTAACGAGAAGTTAGAAGACAGAGAACAAACCCACTGTGTTACAACAGCAGTGGGTTTTCAGTTGTAATCTAACACGACAAGAACGACAAGAGGACCTTATCAAGTAATATAACAATATGACGATAATAGTAACCGTAATAGACGACTCACAAACTGCAATTACGGCGGCCGGAGACTGATGCTTCTCCAGAATATAGTTCCTCATATAGACAGTACATATGTATGCACCTGATATGATGTTGCATCTCATTTTACATATTTAATTTGACACAAGGTAAAAATACAAGTCACAACATGTCAGTGAGAACATTTTGGAGTTGAGGAAGTTTACTTGTACCAATCCAGGACCCTGGACACACAGATGAGAGAACATTATTTATTTTCTGATTGAATTCTGGAGCAAACAAGCAAATTCCCGAAATGGTGGCATATTCCTTTAATATCTGAGCCAGAAACTCAAAACACAGACTTCACCAAGATTTTAACTATTTAAGTCACAACCTTTTACGCCACGCTGGCCACACCTCCCTCTGCTGTGTTTGGGGGGTCTGTTAGACACATTACAGTCTCTCATAAAGCATTTTGAAACTGAATTTTGAAAGAAAAAGTTAATCAAATCATAATGAGTTGGGTTTTTTTTTTAACATATGCGTGGGAAGGTTATCTACACTTTTAATCAATGTTAACTATGGATACATTTATCAAATGAAGGATCAGGATTGCCTGACTTGGTCACATGACCACAGCACCGCTCTTTCAATGTAAAAGGTGGGAATAACAAGAAAAGCTGAGCGAAGGACGTAAATGCTCGCTGGCAGGCGAAGGAAGGCAAACGTTGGAACAAATGGGGTGAAATCTCCTGTCGTTAGTTTCTAAACCCTGATTTATGTATTTGTGTAGCAGCTTCGCGGCCCCCACGCCATCGCTGGCATTTATACTTCTGTGTTACTGTTTCCGTCACTCTGTAATTCCACCACCAGCTGCTAGAGGGCAGTGCGGGTTGTTTGTAGCTCAGGTTTGCTTCCTGTACGGAGCTCAGACACAGTAACAGAGAAAATAAAATATATTCTTTGTGAGCTGGAGCTGATAAATGTTGAACATCAGTCCTTTTAAAAGACGTTGCAACAAAGCATCGTTCTTGGACTTGAAAACGATAAAGAGGAAAAGTCGGCGGGAAATTCAAAGACCTCGTAGCCTTCGTAGCTTTTTTTTTTTAAGTTTCATGGAGACGAAGAACCAACGGTTTACTCTGCAGTGCTTCTGAACATCTCAAGCGTCGTGTTCTTGCCGTTTCTCATCTGACCGTGTCGCTGTCTGTTTCTTTTTCATGTCCAGTGGAGAGACGTCCTGGGTTTGGTACGTCACGCCGTCTTTCTCCAAACCGCATGAAAGCCCCCCCCCCGACCCTGTTTTAGATCTGTCTGCCGAGAGCACATCCTTTGTCTGCCGCCTAACCTCCCTGTCGTTCTGCCTCTCGCTTTGTGTGACGCTTCTTTCCTCTTTGGAGAAACACGAGCTCGTGGAATCGTCTCATTCAAAACCTCTGATTCACCTGAAAAGCAAAACCTCAGGCTGCCGCATCACCTTCCTCCTCTCACAGATCAATTGAATTTTATTTTTAACACATTTATTGGATTTTTACATTTTTTCGGCACATATGTCACCTTTAAACACCCTTCTTTGCTTCAATCCAGAGCGACTCGCTGCTTCTGGATGACTTTGAAACTGCTCAGCTGTTTATGACCCGGTAAACACTTTCTCCGAGGACCTCGTGGCCTGCATCACCCTCCTCTTCCTCCTCCTCTTCGTCTTCCCTTTCAGACTCTTCTTCTCTGTAACACCTCTGTCTCTCTGCCCACAGATGACTCACCAACCCTCCTCTGTGTCCTCTTATCAGTTACTGTAGATCCCCATCAGCCTGTCACCCCCCCCCCCCCGTAAAGGTTACTGCTAAGTGATGCGGTCCTTATGTGTGTTCATGTTTTCCATCCTTAATGTCTCATGATATTCTCTCAAACAGCGAAGGCAACTTTCACTCTGATGCTGTTGTAGCGAAACCACATACCAGCACCTTTGATCTTTTTATTTCCACTTTGAAAGCATCAAAAGCTTTTTTTTGTTTTCTTTAGACCTTTAAAAAAAAACTTGAAAACATCACCACAAGGTAAATTCTGCTTGAACCAAAGCACATTAAAGGTGGACGTATTTGGGTGAAAAAATGTTAAAATGTCCAATTATACTAAAAAAAAATGAACATATTTAGTCTGGAATTTTAAAAATAAATTTAAAAAAAAGGAAAAAGCTTTGGTCTCCATTGATGACCGTACAGGATGTGGATCTTTATGGACTTTATCGGGTACATTTTTACAAATTACAAATTAATGATGAATTAGCGATGGAGGCTTCTGTGTAACGTCTGTGTAGTGCACCTTATATCAAATTTAAACCACTCAATCATGGATTAAATTATCTGTTAGGTAGTAAATACAAAATACAAACATTGTTATAGAAAAAGGCAAAAAAGGGAAAGTTCCCTGCTTTTCTGTTGGCAGCTTAACAAATCTGGATTAAATGATCTTTTAGAAAGAAAAGACAACATAAAACTCAGTTTGTGATTTGTGAAACCATTCTAGTGTTAATTTTATTTTTTATTGATTTATTGTAGTTGGACCACATAAAGATCAAAACTCAACGCTTAGGCTGCCTGAACCTGGATTAAATTAGAGTAGAAACACGGTGAAACAGTTTGTTTGGTTTGTGAATGCTTTAAAATGTTCTTAAAAAAAAAAAAAAGAGTGGTGGAACAGCTCTTTTCCCTTCTGGCAAACTGGAAGATCCAAACTGGAAACTAAGTCCAGAGTCGTCTTCCTTCGTCACACTAATGAGAATCTCACGCTGCTCCATGTCGGGACAGAAACAGAGACTTGGTAACTTCTGCCGATGAGACATCCGTAAGAAATACCTGAGACGTGTGTGAGTTCCTGAGGATTTTTGGACGAAACTGTCTTACCAGGACCGGAACCGGCCCAGGCTTGTTCCTCACTACGATAGCCTCAAAGGCGACACACAGAACTCGAGAAAAGCACCAGCTAACGGGATTCGTCCCCAAATGAAGGTCAACCTTAACACCGCCGATCGCCGCTATTGTCGGCTGCAGCGTACCTATGCTAGCAGCAGCTAACCACAGTGGGTCTGGCAAGGTTTAACTGTCCTTGTTTTAAATGTCATCAGAACGACATCTGAAATGAAGAGGAATGGGTAGATTTGAAACTAGCTAACGTTGCGGAACCAATGGAACGCCGCTGATCCTCATTTCAGCTCCAGCAGCAGCCTGCTCATTTCAAATGTTTTTAAATAGCTAGCTGATGGGCAGGGCTCCTTCCTTCCACCCACCTTTTTATTTGATCGTGGTTAGGCAGAGACGGCTTTCCCAAAACCAGGCTTCCAAAGCAGCCTTCAGAAACCTCTGGGTGATGTCACTCAGGGAAGTGTCCTGTTATTTTTTATACAGTCTATGGTAACACAACCCTTTGGCTACATCTGAAAACATTTGATGGGGCAGCTTCAGATTTCCAAATTAAGCTACTTCTGAAATCGATGGAATAAAGGTCCACAGCTTATTTCAAAAGAAGCACAGTCTGCAGCAGCAGGGTGCAGAGTTGACTCCACCCCCTTAAAGCAGTCGCTCAGAAGAGACCTTTAAGAACAAACTCCAAACCAATAAGGAGCTCAGATCAACAGGTGCAAAGGTTTAGCAGTTATTCCGCGGTTTCTATTAAAAGGAAATCTTATTAGTGGTTATGTGCTTTTGTTCAACAACAGCAGATGTGCGTTTTTTGATTTTTTTTATAACAAAACACTTCCTCCATTGTTTTGTGTTTGTCTCGAAGGCAGAGCTCATCAAGACTCATGTTTGTGAAGTTAAAGCTTCATTTTATCGATTTAAACGTCTGCTTAAAGGTTAAGGCGGTGACGAAGCAGAAAACAGTCGATTTCGGGCTCTTGCTTCCAGGTCTCCATCTGTGCTCATAGAGCGTCTTTTTCTAGGCCTCGACGTCGCGTGCCGAGAGCACCAAGTCCCCGGTCAGGAGACGCAGAGACCAAAGCACGCTGTCCAGAATCTTCAACCTGGTGAGCTCGCAGGACTTTAGTTAAATGTTAATCTCTGTGTTCACCTCTGATTTTCTCCTTCCTGCCTTCATCAACACTGTTTCCTGTCTGTGTTTGATCAAATGCAACAGTGATGTTCTCAACGGAGATGAGTGAGTAAAAGTTCCCCCTTCAGTTTGAATAGTTTTTATCATTAAATTCATCAGCGTGCTTCTACAGCTGGCCTGGCCAACCATCCTAATTCTTTTTCTCTCCATCCATTCATCAATCTATATATCAACTGCCGTTCACCAGGATCAGAGAGGCCCAGACCTCCCTGGTCACCTCCGTCGGATCTTCTGGGAGGACACTGAGGCGTTCCCTGTACATCCAGGGGTTATAATGTCTCCAGCATGTCCCGGGTCTGCCTCAGGACCTCCTTCCATTTGAACATGGGTCCAAGAAGGTGTCCAGGGAACATCCACAAACGCCACCTTATTAGAGTGGGAGGGCTTGCGTTCCCGACTGATCCAGGAGCTATGTTCTCCAGTACAGTTGGTCCTAGCAGGGTCTCCCAAGGCAGATTTGTCCCAGGGGACCTGCCAGACTAAGGCTGAGTACACAATATTCGATTATGGCTTTCTTTGACAAAAGATGCTCAATCTTGGATAAAATAATTGGCCATTGTAGCACAAAAACGGAGGGCGAAAAACACTGTGAGATAAGAACAAAGATGCCACCAAAGACAGATACCAGGCAGCGTCAGAAACGTGGAGGAACCGTACAGGATCCCTGTCAGCCGAACAGCCAATAGGAATGCACCATGAAGTGACGTCCACACAGCTCAGTAGCCTAGGAACAACAGCGCCACCCTTCGACTCACCGGCACCGATGACGCTGCGTTCCCAACCTGAAACACGCTCGGGTTTACTTCTGTCATAGCTCAGTCATTTTGTAATGACTGTGCGCCCCTCCCCCCACTTTCCAGGCTATTTCACAGCAGCCTGTCATCATAACAAACTAACGAGCTAAAAAGACCCATTTTCATTTTTAACCTTCATTCTACACAGAAACCCAATTATGCATTGATTATTTATCTGCAAAAGCCATCTACCTCAGGCCCTTTGTGGCTTTATTTTCAGCGTGGACCATCGTCACAAATTCCCGCAAATGTGAAATATTTTGACAATCGACGCTTTCATGAACTTCCGACACAGTTTTCACCACAAACCAGCTGAAGTCAGAGGAAACTGGTGTTTTTTTTCCTCAACCTTCCTCCATCCTTCTCTACAGGGAGAAGCCAAGTCTCGTCCACCCCCTAAACGCTGGAGCACCATCTTCTGAGCTCTCCGCCGAGGACCAAAGCATCGATCCAACACCAATGGGACCAGAGGAGGAAGGAGGAGGAGGAGGAGGAGGAGGAGAGACAGATCTGCATGCGGCGGCCTCACAACCTCAACAAATGTTAACCTACTAACACCAGCCTCCTGCATGTGGAGACACAAACACAAACACTGTATGGGATCCAGTCAGATTTCCTTTTAATCCTACTTGTTAGGAATGTTTCAGCTGTTTTTTCTTTTTTAGAAGTCCAGTCAGGCTTTTAGTAAAATATCCTACTGTAAAAATCATGTGTCCGATGGTGCTATTGTCCGCTGTCTGAGGTTCGTTCATGGCAGATGTTTGTTTTTCTACCCGTCTACTGTGGTGCGTTTTGTTCCCGCAGCTCTCCTGGCGAATCAAAAAACACGACTGGAAACCTGAACGAGTGGCAGTTAATGTTGCTTTAATGTTTTAATGAACATGTACAGTACTATGCAAGCCGAGTCTATCAAAAAAATAAAAATTACAAAATAAAACTGCCCTTTACAAATGCACTGTGACATAACAGGAAACGTCAGATAAACTAAGAATTGTTCTGTTGTCCTTTTTTCTGTTTGTATTCTATTTGTTTGCATCTTAAGGTTTGATGTAATTTGTGTTTTATTCTGATGGTGACAGATGTGGTTCGTTTTTGTTAGTGGTTAGATCGTAAGTGGTCCAAAGGATTCAGACGGAAGAGCAGGAACGTGTGAGGAGCACAGAACTGTAGGGCAGCACGTTGGATTTGAATGTTCTTACATATGATATATCTTTCTTATTTTGACCTGTTATGTGTTATATTTAACGGAAATGTGCCATAAGTATGTTTTTTCATGAGGTTGCTGACTTACTTAGCAAACTGTGTTCACTCTAAATGTAAAGCGCATGATCTTAATGTAACTGATAATAAAGTGCTCCAGTCTTCTCTTATTTCAGGTTTATTAAATGTTTGAGAATCGAATCACTCTGACTTCAAAAAACTGAACAACTTTCAGCGGTGACGTCAATGCAGTGGCTACAGGCCAACTGTCAGCTAACGGCTAACTGTCAGCTAAAGGCTAACTGTCAGCTAACGGCTAACTGTCAGCTAATGGCTAACTGTCAGCTAACGGCTAACTGTCAGCTAATGGCTAACTGTCAGCTAACGGCTAACTGTCAGCTAACGGCTAACTGTCAGCTAACGGCTGAGCAACAACCGTCACACTTTTAGGTTTGGTTTAATCATGACGTGGCTGCAGTACCTCAACTGGCCACTTGAGGCTCCAAAAGTGAATCAATATCTGAAAACCTCCACGTTAAAGGGTCCAAATTTACAGCAGAAAGAAACATAAACTAATTTTGGTTTTCAATGTCAGTTCAGTTCAATTAGATTTTTATAGCATTTATTACAATACAAATTTTCTGTTGGCGCTTTACGCTCAGAACACGACCACCGAGCAAATGTTAATCAGTATTAGTAATATAATTAATTACCCCTAACCCTAATGCAAACATCACGTGAGAAACAGCGTCAAATGAAAATAAAAGCCAGCAGGAGAAAAGTCTTTAAGACAAATAGTGACAAAGAAAAACTACCCTTGAATGAAAGAACCTTTGAGCAGGACCTGGATCACAGGGGGGACCCTCCTGCCGAAGACCAGCTGGGAAAAGGAAGAAAAGAGGAGGGAGACAGGACAGACAAGATGGACAGAAAGAAGACAGGCACAAATATGGATCTAAACGTATGGTGGTCGGACCGCAGGTTAGCTAGTTAGTTGGTGTCCTGCAGTAGCCTGGTCCTCACCAGAGTCTTGCACCTCATTTCATTCATGCAAAGAGTCTGGCGAGTCACAACTGACCTATCGCAAGCCCCGCCCCACTTGGTTACTGTTGCTAGGTCCAACAAGCCAATTGGACTTGCATGGTGATCTGAATGTCTCTCACTGCGCTCCCAGAAGAAATATTGGCCGATTTTTGGAGAAATATCTCAGATAGGAGACAAAGGGACTTGCAGTACACATTTGAAGGATATATTCAAGATGTCTTGCTCACTTTGCAACAAAATAATGATAAAATAAGGATTAAAAGAAGAAGCTAAAGCTTACAGATCACAGAGCAAGAGGGAACCACCACGTCACCTGGTGATCAAGACCGATGACCACAAACTAAAGGAGCAACAGTGTTCCTGTACAGCTGTAGGTGTCTACACACTAGTTACTAAGAAGCAAAGCAGCAGGTCTATGTAGCATAACAAGGAGTAGGTTGGCTAGTTTTAGTTGGTTTTTTTTATTTTCATTTTGGGTTATATCTGCTGTATAACATAACACTGTGGTTACTAAACATATTTACTGACCTCGGAGCAGACAAAGCTGTGCTTGTTGATATTTGAGGTGTTTAACTGCGTTTGCGGCCGTCCACAAAGTCTAATCCATAGCCTACTTTTCAGGGTTTGATTTAGGTTTTGGGAAGAGGAAAAAGTAAAACCTCCTTTCAACCTTTCAGGGTAACGCGAGTCACTGCTAGCAGCGCCCACAACGTTTAACCTTAATTATTAAAAAAAACAACGTCCAAACCAGCTCAGTAGCTATGTTTCTATTGAAGTCAACGGGGCTTTTTCCTGAAGGTGTCGGACTTCAGGTGGGAGCCTGGTCTGTGTTGTGCTGTGATTGGCCAGTCTGTGGGTCTCAGGGGAAGGTTAACAATAAGTCAACTGGGAAATGTTTAGTTTCTGGTGGGTGGGCACTTGTCTGAGCTTTAAAATCATTAATGTACCCGTAAACCAATCACTCACGTTTGGCAAAGTCACCTAGTACTTTAAACCGTCCTCCATACCAGAGAATATTCAATAGTCCATAGACGGGCTCTGTCCATGTCAAGAATTTGACTATATCGATTTAGAGAAATCTCAGTGGATGGAATATGGCAATCTGTGACTTCCTTAGATTATAAGAGGTAAAAAATGCATATCCACAGCAACATTTCTGGTTCAAAACTAATGTTTGACAGCAAAGACAAAGAAGGAGATGTAGACAGCCAACTCTCAAAGTTAGGATTGGCTCTCATAAACACACCTCTTCCATCTTTTCAAGGTTGTTGACTACAATTTCTAACTTGGCGCAGTGGCAACATCAGGGCTCTCGGCTACACCTTCTGTTCGTTGATTTCCTCTGAGTCCTTGATGTGACCTAAAGAGGGTAGAGCTTATGTTTGCCAGCAGTGAAGCGAAATGAAATTGAGCAGAAGTACGTAGGCAGGCGGAGCCAAGCTGGTCCTACAGTGGCATCTAATAAACAAGTATAGGTAGGCTGGGATGGTCAGAGGATGGAACTGCAGGCCAACATGCAGCTCTGGAAGCTCTGGACCACATGTGCTCTGTGACCACAAGGGTCGGTCTGCAATGTTCAATTCTAGAAAGAATGAGAGACGGTGAGATTCACTTCCTTGAAGGAGCCACATAATGATCACGTGATCTCAAAACCTCTCACGAATGCAGCCGAGCAGGCGGCACTGACGACTCGCTCTGAGACTTGAGTCGCAAAGCTCCAAAACCAGCTAAGGAGGTTTCTGCTGTTTTAGCACTCTGGCTTTATACTTCTGTGTCAAACCAAGGCCATAGCTGTGCCGTAGGTGAGCCATAAGCCGGATCCAGGCGTGTACCTCTCTCCCTACCTGTAACTTTGTTATGTGTCAATGCGTCGAAGAATGTGATTGGTCCACTTGGTAGATTTGTTCTTCTTTGTCTTCCCCTTGTTCATCACAACACCAAACACAGTTACGAACTGTAACTGCAGTACAGTTTCCTGGCTGATCACTTGAGGTCAGCCCTGCACTAGTCTTCACTAGCGCCTCTAGCGGTCAAGTGAGTACTGCATGTCATGCATATTGCATGATGTGCATAACTGGTATGTGAGATGCAATATCCACTTGAACTCTGGAGGCGCTAGTGTAGGTCAGTGCAACTGTTGACCACAAGAAAACTGTCTGAAGTTACGATACAACCACTCGCTGCGTTTGCTTTCAGCTGTGTTGAAGTACGAAAAAAATACTGTTGTTTCTCATCAGTTTCCCACAACAGATAAACAAGACAAACAAACTCCTATCCAGAAGACATTGGTCTACCATTACATCTTCAATGATGTTTCTCTGGCTGTGATCGCAAACAAAAAGCAAAAGAATAACTTCTATACTGTTGTGTTTTTGACTGTGGCTCTGCATTCTGCCCCCAAGTGGAGACCTCTGACCTCTGGTCGCCCACGTTGTACGTAAGCTAGAAACATTCACAACACAGCTGGTTGTGTATGCTAACAAACGCAGATGCCCGTTCAGGAAGTTAATAAAGATCTTAAAGTGTGTTGAGACGCACGAAAGACGAGTTGGTCCAGACTTGACCAGTGAAGGGACATGGACATAAAAGACTACACATGTACTGTGTCCCCATCCAGCGGCCACATCCTTTGAAGGCTGCATTTGAAGGCCGATTACGTGAGCTCGTCCAGAGGGTCCCGTAGTTCTTCAACTATTGCCGCTAAGCTTTTAATAAGTTTTCATAAAGCTGAGAAAACAGGACAGCCGCCTCTTTGCAGGTGGTGTTGTAGTTCTTCTAAAATTAAAAAAGTAATTAAAAAAAAAAAAAAATTCAATCTCCATTCTCTCTTCGGTTCAGCGCTGTCTGTTGCTAGGCAACAGGACGTACACCGAGGTAAGGGCGGAGGTAAATCTGAAGCCTAGACCGTCCCAATTCACAGCCGCTGACTTCCGGTCTACCCAGTCTTTGAAGGACGCGGTCTATGTCGACTGGGTAGCCCACGTCCTTCAAAGGACGCGGCCACTGGGTTGGGACACAGCTAAAGGGGGTGGACGAACACAGGTTATAAATAGGCAGGGACGCAGTTGAAACTCATGAGGGCACAGGTGCAGTCCATGAAGGAGTGTACTGGGGAATCATGGGAAATGTAGTGTTGGGACCAGTGATCCAGCAACCATGTGTCCTGCTGGAGCTCTGCCAGTCTCTGATTTGAGTCACTCTAGTGAGAGCTCACAGGACCACATCATCTTACCTGCAGACCCAGACGTGAATCAGTCTGACCAGGATTCGAATCCTTCCAGAGGAAAGAAAACAGAGCAGCAGCATGGTGCCTCTATTAATAGTCTGTTTTCTACTAAAAGCACCATCTTCACTTGCTTCAGCGTCGTTTAAGCAGCACACAGTTGAGAGAAACGAAACATGCTTATTTGACCCCATTAAACCGCAACTCTGGTCTGTTCCTGGAAGGACTAGAACACGGCTGAATTCTCCCTTGCAGGCCAGTCATCAGCCTCAGACAGTAATTGCAGTGTAAAAGGTTTCTAGAGACTCAAAAAATAGATCTGAAGCACATCAAGGAGTACATTTTCCCTCACAACTAATCAAGAACTGAGCAAGGACGGGCCACTTATTAGACCTCAGCGCTCAGAGGAAGCGAAAAACACAGTTCACTGAAGCCAGAACAAGCTAGCTGAAATTTAAAAAAAATCAATATACCACGAGACATTCTAGTCTTCATATAAAAAGGCAAAACAAAGACTGAACCACTCAGGTCCACAACTCATCAGAAAAAAAAGGTAATTACATTCTTATTCAGCCCATATCATTTTAATTCAATTCACTTTACCTGAATAGTAAAGTCATCAGTTTATGCATAAAACACTCTAAACTTACAATGTCAAATATAATCTGGTTATGAACTGTGGGTGGAGGCTGATGGCTGCACTCTCCCTAATGTCTTCTTAATTTAGTCTTAAACTCTCACATCGTACGTTAAATCGGTAATTCGTCTACTAACACTTGATGAAGTGCCAAGTCACCGATGACTTGAAAGTTCCTCAAAATTTCTGACTCTGCTTGTTTCTGTCGAAGTCAATCTTTGGTTGCAGGACGGTTCAGTCATCCAGGAGACTCAGAGTAGTCGCTGGTCCTCCACATTGAGAGGAGCCAGTTCAGGTGGTTCAGGCTTATGGTCAGGATGTCGCCTGGACGCCTCCCTCCAGCGGTGTTCTGGGAGGAATAACCTGGGACAGACCCAGGACACGTTGGAGAGATCGTGTCTCTCCAACGTGTCTCGGGAGACCCCCAGAGGAGCTGAAGGTGACCCCATGACCCCAAAGCGGATAAGTTGATGGATGGAAATATGACCCAAACTGTATTCAGGTTCAGTCCAGTTCCCTGATTCCTGCATGGTCTCATTCATCACAATTTATAATCCAGTTCATAATTCAGTTTGACTCAATTTCCAATTAATTCCAGTTCAAAATTCAACATTTATGTCATGCCAATTCACAAAATAGCCTACATTAGTTCAGTTATGAACAGATACCACCTCCGTAAAACAGTTTTTATTAGTGTAGCCGTAAAGCCTGTCAGAGGGATCTAAACTCGCGTTTCCACTGGAGCTGGTACCTTCACTGCTCATCACTGCCTTCTGCATCAGAGCTCACGGTGGCAGCAAAGACGTGTGAAACGTTGAGTTACAGAGCCCTCTGGTGCTCTGCCGTTTTAATACACGGCACCATGTGACCAGAGAGCAGGTTTCCTGAGCATCGCCCTGCAGTGACCCAGCACCTGCGGTCAGTCACGCCCACCCTTCCTCAGCTTTCACCTTTTATTTCTTTATTTAGGCGGCTGAGGTCTGAACGATCAAACCAGTCTGCTCTGGTTTGGAGGTGCATCACAAACAGGAAGCAGTGATTATTAAAGTGATGGACAACTGAAATACTTCTCTTTTATTTGTTTCTACCTCAGTCATGTGAACAACAAAATAATTCATGTTCAAAGTGCAAAGTAACTTAAAGTACTCACTGTAACCCAGAGACCTGTGGTGATCTGTAATTTAAATTAAAAAAAACATAGAAGATGTCAGTGATTAAGTAAAAGTTCCGCTGCAAATGACCTACTTTCTTTCATTTCATTTTCAGCAAACACGGTCATCAGATCATTTTAATGCCGCATCAGTCTCAGTATCTCAGGTGGGAGTCTCATTTAGTTTTTCCCCATTTCTCCTAGCTGCCTCTTCTTTTCATTTTTATCTTTTGTTTTTTAACCTATATACTTGTACATTTTTGCATAGAAATCTCAAATGTGTCTATTATCCCATATTTAAATCCTTTTTTTTTTTTTGTCTGTGCTGCTGCTGTAAAAAGGAAATTTCCCACAAGTGGGATTAATAAAAGTCTCTTAGCTTAGGCCTCTTTCCCAGCATGTTTACAGCAGCTGCAGTTTATCTAATAATTGATGATAAAGTGAAGCACCACCTGGATTTACCTCTGAAAAGAAAAACCACTGGATGATTAAAGTTAGTTAACTCTAACTGATGCAGTGAGCAGCTTCTTGTCTTGACCAACCAGAAGATCGTGTGCTCGTGGAAACTACGATGATCTGTTTCAGAAGCGTCAGATTATCGGCATCAAGCAAAGCAAACATCTGAGGTTTATGGAATGACTAAAACTGGGTCGAGAGCTGTCCAATGTGTTACTGAACACAGAAATCTAGAGTGATGGTGATCATCGATCACTAACGTTTGGTGGTCTGAGGAGTCCAGATTTACTCTGTACCAGGGGGATGGAGCATCAGACGATGAAGTGATGCTCCCATCATGCCTGGTGTCAAATATACAAGCCTGAGGGCAGTAGAATGATCCGGGCTAGGTTCAGGTCTAGGTCTAGGGTCAACATCGTACGGGGTCAGCTGACTACCTGGAGATACTGAATGACCAGGTTATTCCATCGATGGATGTTTTCTTCACTGACGGTACCAACATGCTCCAAGGGGACAGTGACGGGTTGATCAGGCTCAGACTGTGAAGTCCAGACCTGAACTCCCACCTGGAGAAGACTTTCTTCCCGTCATCAATACAAGATCTTGGAGATGAATGAACGCAACTCTGGACGGAAATAAATGTTGTGACACTGCAGAAGCTTCTGGAAACGATGCTGTGATCAAAGCTAAAGACGGCCCTGCGAGGTGTTAACATCTTCTGTGGCTTTTCTTTTGGACGGGCGAGTATTTTTCAGGGGAAGCGAGAAGTGAAGAAAATTTGTCAGCGTTGAGCGTTACCCCCGAAAAAGAAAGAAGCTCGGACCAGACGTGTGTAGCAGAACTTTAAATCTTCCTAATCAAACTCAAAACCCTAATCTGACGGAGCAAAGCCGTTAGCTGTCACGCTGTTTACCGTTACCATGGCAACGCATGCCAGCTTCAGGTTTTGTTACCTGCGAAATGTCAATCAAGTCTGAGTACAAGGTGAAGCTACGATGAGGCACTTCCAGTATTTCTGTGCACAAACAAGCTGAATGATGTCTGGAAGTCGCAGTAAAACAGGCTTTACTTGTTTTGTGCATCAAACACCAATGTTGACGTGTCATTTGTGAGGGATTTCCTGGGTGATACCAAGTGTACATTCACAACAGTGATTTTGTAAGTTACAGAATCAAAAGGAAAAGTGGTAAAAGGAGGCGTACGATTGTTCCTCACAACATTCATGAAACCAAACGATTGCACATGAAAGGATGAAGCTGAAACGGCGGCTCAGCTGTTTGTGCTCCACGACGCGTTGCGGTTTTAACTCCCGCTGAAGCTCTCGGTGGCCTCCTCTTTAAAAACGTGGCCAACCGTCTCCAGGTGCTGCGACTGGCTGCTCAGCTCATCCACAATCCCAGACACGCTGCCCAGCAGCCCCCCCATGCCGTCCTCCATCTCCCTGTGAAAGTCCACCTCCTCGACTTTCACCTGTCCCGCCGGGAGAAACCCTTCCCCTTCGTCAAACCCGTAGCTGTGGCCGCCGTGGCCGCCGTCGTCCACGTCCGCCGCCGCGCCCGTGTTGCTGCCGCTGGTCGAGGAGCTGGAGGCGAGCCCCTCGCACCGGGCCTGGTGCCTCAGGAAGCTGTCTCTCCAGATCACCTTCTTCCCGCACAGGTTGCACTCGTACGGCCGCAGGCCTCCGTGCGTTTTAAGGTGCTTGGTCAGGTGGTGCTTCATTTTGAAGGATTTTGTGCAAACGGGGCAGCCGAAGGGCCGCAGGTTGAGGTGCTGCATCTTCACGTGGCGGTCGCGCATGCTCTTCAGGGTGTAGGCTTTCCCGCAGTGGCAGAAGTGGACTTTACCTGCGTACGGGGCGCCGGCGATGGACACGGAGGACGATGAAGACGGGGTGGGAGGTGAAAGGGGCGGCGGAAATGTGGACAGATTACGACTGGAGGTGGGAGTCAAAGAGCAGCCCTGCCCCCCGCTGGTGGACAGCCAGGTCCCCTCTGAGCCTCCCATGCTGAGGTCAGGAGACACCAGAGGCCGCTGGGAGACCTGTCCTGTACCGTCCTCAATCTCATCGTACGTGTCTCTGTTGTAGTTTCCTTCTGTGAAACATTCCAAGTCCACGTCCTCCTCATCTTCTTCATCCTCGTCTTTCCTGCCGTGGCCACCCTCGCCTTCCTGGGGCCTCTGCTCCGGCTGAGACCACGGACCCGTCTGCCACTGAAGTCTGGCCGAGACCGGACACGAGGGTCCGGGAACCGCCTCAACTGTTCCACCGCCGTGAAGGCCGGGCAGGCCAGAGGACGTGCTGCTTCCGGCCACGTCCCCCTGCACTTTGTCCTTCATCTCGTCCACACTCTGCTTCTCCGCGGCATGCCCACCTTCCTCAGGCTCATTTGAAACCGAGTGAAAGTCCACTGGAAGAAAAAAAGAGAAACACAAATCAGAGAAGCGTCACAGTTTTATAACACAGTATTGTCTACGTGGCCCCCTGGTGGTCAGAAGTGGTGCTGCTGAACAGTGTTTTTCTTTACTCTCGTCCTCTCGAGGCCAAAACCAGAAAATTGTGTATATTTACTGGTAACCGGGACATTTTATGGTGCTGGTGTGACCAAATCACACCACTGATGTAGCAGGACGCAACCTCGCTGAGACTCACTTCAAGTTGTGGCCAAAGGGCGGAATTTAAACTATTTACCAGCTTTCAAACTGCGTTTAAAGGCCAAGTTTTATTATGATCACTTATTTATATGGAAATGCACGTCTTTGAGTTGCTATGTAATCCCTGGTTCACAAGTACGATTTCAGCAACTCGAAAGTTCAATCTTGGTAAAAACGGTCCATCGTAGTTCAAGTAAGTGTACACGCTGCCTCCAGGTGGACGGCAGGTGGAGTGACACCCTGGACCGGTAGCAGGAAGGCGGGTGGTGGCATTCTCTCCAATGTTGATATAAATCATGACACACGATGAACAGCAGAAGAAAACTAAGTGCACCTACAGCAGAGGTTGGTGGGCTCTGAGAAGGTCTGCAGAAGTAGCAGCTCACTGTTGAAGAGCGTCAACAATGGACCTGTGAGTTTCTGAGAACTTCTCCATGACAGCACCACCTAGAGGCCTGCTAGGGTTATTACAGCTGTCAGAGCTCTTCTGAGGGATCCTGCATCTACACCAGCTTTCATGTGCGTTTACGGCTTCCCAGACAGTTTTATGGGCCCTGAATGACTAGTTTTCATCAGGATTCAGCTTTATGAAACTTACCACAGGGACCTGATGGTACCAAGGCGTCCTTCCTCTCCGACGCCTCTTCTCCAACTCCTTCATCTGCCTCGATCTCTCGTCTCTCGTTCCTCCTGCGGTCCTGCGTGTCTTCGCTCTCTCTTGTCTTGTCGAGCGCTCGATCGCCGCTCTGCGGCGCCCCCCGCTGCTGGAACCTGACTTTCTGCTTTGACGGCTCGCCTAGAGGAACCCCCCCGTGGTGTCGGCTGTTGTGACCGGATGCATCGTGAGCGGACTGGCTGGCTTTCGCGTGGCTCGATACCAGCGCCTCCTCGCAGCTGGCGTAATCACTCTCCATGTAGCTCGGGAGGCCGTCCAGCTGAGAGTCGGCCAA
Source organism: Arrhamphus sclerolepis (assembly GCA_037176975.1). Taxonomy (NCBI): domain Eukaryota; kingdom Metazoa; phylum Chordata; class Actinopteri; order Beloniformes; family Hemiramphidae; genus Arrhamphus; species Arrhamphus sclerolepis. The sequence continues at coordinate 8,363,707 of JBAMYA010000003.1, forward strand.
GTGCTGGCCCGATGACGGCCGAGGCCGGGCCCATCTGGCCAGCTGCTGGGGGCGTCGCCACGTGGCCAACGGAGGCAAGGCGTCGGGCCTCCTCTCTCTCCGCCTGCCCTCCCTCTCCCCGTACAGGCAGTCGGTGCTGCTGGGAGACTGCTGGCGGGAAGCCGATCCGGGATGGGCGGCTGACGCCTCGGCGGAGGCGGCGTCTCCCGAGGGCCGGGGCCTCTTCAGGATCTCCGTGCATTTGTCCACAATGTGCCACATCTGAAGGAAGCTGGCCACGGTGACATAGTTGACGATGTCATCGTGCACGATGCTCAGCTGGCCCGTGTAGGCGGAGCTCAGGACGCTCTCAAAGGCGACCGGATCCATGACAGAAGGAAGGGAAACGGTCGTAACGTTCTTCAGCAACACCTGCGAGCAGATGCGAACAAAGACAAGCCGAGTCATCAGCTTCTGAATGTGATACGAAACAGAACAAATCGACCAATCACATCTCTCGTGAACTGTGTTAACGTGACGCGTAGTTACATCATACGTAGCGTAGCTACGGCATCACTCTGACATGGGAATATAAATCAGGCAGGACTGTCAGACTGCTAAAGGACGGTTATTCTTTATTTTATTTACCGAGTTGCTGACAAATTTCCAGCCAGTTCCTGAACTTGGTCGTAAAGTAAAATAAAAAGAAGCTCATTTCATAAAATTTGCAACTTTTATCATAAAACTGGGGCTTTTGTGCAAAAATTATCAATAATGAAGTAGAGATTTTTTTTTGTAAAGAATATTGTATTATTTAACATTTGAAATGACGTGACTTGTAAAGTTAGTGGACGACCTTCATCTTGTGTAGGATGTCCTGAATCGTACCAAACAGTGCAGACCAGGTTGCTATTTCTGTGTCTACATGCGTCGATGTACCTGGTCGTGAAAGTAGGGTGAGGACGCGGCCAGCACGCAGCGGTGGGCACTGAACACTCGGCCCTGCACCTGGATGGACAGGTCACACAGCCGCCCTTCCTCCCGCTGCCGGTTCAGGTTGTCCAGAACGGCCGCACGAGCGCCAGGAAAACACACCTGGACGGTGGAACCGCCTGGAGCCGCAGAATCACAGCAGGTGGGATCCATGGTGACCAAAAAAACTACAGACAGAGGGAGCATGTTGAGAAAAACGGTGTGCTTTGAATGTTCTTCTTCATGTTTCCTGCTGCTGCTTCTTTGTCGTTTTCAAGTCGACCTGAAAACGACAGACGCTCAACATTTATCAGCTCACATAAGATGAAGGAAGTAAATAGAAGGAAGCTCATCGATGCAAACTACAGCGCTGCAGAAAAAAAGTTCGACACCGTGTTTTATACTTGTTCATTACCGTTTACATCACTGTGTAATCACTCCACCTGCTGCTAGAGGGCAGTAGCTCTGACATAGCAACGAAGGAAACACGGGTTGCCATCGACAAACGTTGAGCTTGACTCAAAGTTTTACTCTTTTTTTTTTACTGACGCTGCAGCAAACAGTCGTTCTACCCCAACTTGAAGATGACAAAGAAGTAGACAAAGGAGAACAAATCAAAAACGAACGCGGATACAGAGGAGGCCATTCACCATTCGCTCTGTTGTTGAGAAGATCGGCAGTATCAGGACTTGAAGCCACAACAAGAAGAGTGTTTGGTTAAGTTTTTGAATATAAATGATGTAGTAGCTCTACTTCCTACAGGTTTCACAAAAAGTTTCATTATCAGCTCTAGCTGTTAGTGGCCAAGAAAATGGGGAGGGCAAACGACACAACTATTGTTGTGGTTGTGTCATCATCATCATCACCAAACATTAGTTATTAGCTTATACAGGTAAACCAATGATTGTAAACTTCAGACAAGTCTCCACCCACCAGGAATTAAACATTTTCCAATCACAACTGAACAGACTCTTTGCCCGAATTAAATAAAGTTTCACAGTCTGATGAGGACCAGGCTACTGTAGGTGACGGATGGCGTCACCCGCAGTCAAAGTCTACTTAGACGGACATAGACAACACACGAAACTTGTATGCGTGATTGCTTCGATAAAGCGTTCACATCTCACACCTACGCCATGGGTATGGTGTTGCTTTGACCAGAAGTAATATCAGCCTTAAGTTGCCATGGTAACAGACTCTGAGCCTGAGTTCCTTCAGTTCCTGAAACAGGGTTAAGTCACCTCGAAACAGATGTCTGATGTCAGGAAGCTCAGCCTCAGGTCCAACTGGATCCACAACTAAGTCCTGAAAGCACCTGGGAAGGTCTTAAACGGCCTTCCTCTGACATGAAAAGATACTAACACATTTTTCATGTCTGTATTAAAATTATATGTACAGTTAACGAGCATCAGCTTTAAATGTCTAAACATTAAAGACAAAAACAGCAGATGAAAACATGCGGTCTGACTTTCTGGGTCTGGTCCTCCAGAACCTGCAGCACTGACCGGCAGTTAGCGGGTTAGCTCGGTTAACGTCAGCTCCGTTGCTGTACCTTCTCATGTGTCCAGCTCTTTACCTTCACGGAGGGACAGTTGACTACCTGGACCGTGGCATCGTTGAATTATGAACTCCCCATACGAACCACCGCGGCCAGTTTGTGCTCAAAAATAAATCCTGCTAATCGAGGCTAATGCTGCGTTCGAGGCACCTCGGAAGCGGAAAGACAGTACACAATAATTTTTGTTTCGTTTTTGTTGTTATTTGTTTGTTTGTGTTTAAACGTGGATGTCTCTCGTTTTTATTTCCAATTAATACCAATACTCCACTGGTCAGCAGATCAAACGACTGAGGAAACAACTTAACATGCACTAAAGGTACTTTGAATTACTTTTAATTAGAACAAGACTTATGAAATATAAAGCTTTTTAGGTGGTATAAAATGTCTTTATAATGAATGACGTAAAAAGGGATGTGATGGTTAAGTCTGTTGTGGATTACCGTCTAGTAAATCCACCTTTTGTGCTGTTTTCAAAGACGTATTATAGAAATTCCGAGACCGGGGTTAAACACGAATGCAGCATATCGCCAGTAACCTGTTTCTAGTTCCGGCTGATGGATGCAACCTAAAACAGCATCCGCACGCGCACTTCGCACACATCGGCTTGGGTCGGTTTATTACACATTATTGAATGATGATTCCGGCCTCTGCTGAGCGGAGGGTTCCGTCACTGGACCGCCCCAACCAACCCGGTTTGAATCCAGTTAAAGAGACAGTTCACATTTAAAAAAATGAAATAAAAATCAGCACATCACAGATGTTAAATAATATGAATGAGGGAGAGACATCCTCACAGCAGTTTAACCGTGCTCAGGTTATCCAGACCAAACCTGGCAAAGAAGCCTAAAAGGTCTTCATGGCAACACCAAAAACTGTATGAGGAGAACTGGACAAATCCTCTGTGATGTCATGCAAAGGTTTTCTGAAGAGTGCTTTTGAAACCTCTTTTTCCCTGTAGGCCAACTTCATGGCCAAGAGGGAATCTGACAGAGCTAACAGAATATAAAAGCAAATTAAAAATTTTAGTACATAAGACCCAATA
>JBAMYA010000003.1:8367357-8396782 GCA_037176975.1 Arrhamphus sclerolepis
AGACCCAGGACACGCTGGGGCGACTATGTCGCTCGGCTGGCCTGGGAACGCCTTGGGATCCTCCCAGAAGAGCTGGAGGAGGTGTCTGGGGAGAGGGAAGTCTGGGCGTCCCTGCTCAGGCTGCTGCCCCCGCGACCCCGTTCTGGAGAAGTGGAAGAACAGTATTTGGGGGGTCTGTAGACATCAAGAACCAGGACTCTGGATGAGGCCTTCAGCTGCAGAGCCACATATTCAAAAGACTGAAAACTTCCAGGAGATAACTGCTGACACTGGAATGATTCGTTAAATAAAACTGCCAAAGCCCCCACCTCTCCGGTGCTCTCTGCCCTCACTAAAATAACAGAAGCTGATAAATGCCCTGATTTAGCCCCGCCCCCAGCCTCTGGGGGTGAATGGAGCTGTGGGTGTGGCCTGGACGCTCAGATTCTTGATGATTGGAGGATCAGTCAAAAGGTTGAATCCCGTTTTGATTGACAGCTATATTGAGATATACACCATAACTTAATTATTGGGAGCTCAGTCCCATCGTGGATTTTGCAAGTGAAGTTAAAAGAGAAACAAACCCATTTCTTGGTATTGGTTTGGTTAAATTACTGGATCATTTCATTTGTTCATTTCTTACACTGTAAAGAAAAAACACAATTTCCTTTATTCAGTTTAACATAACTTCAGCATTTCCTCATTCAAGTTTAATATCATTTAAGATAAAATGCCCCAGAATCTAAGGTGAGACAGACTTTTTTCCTGATCGCATTTGTGAAGGAGAGGTCGGACCACAGAACGGCAGAAAAATGGTAAAAGCCTCTAACATTTTCGTCCGCCACTAAAAAGCACCGCATCACAGAAGGAAGGGAAAGCTGTCATTCACATTCATGTCTGAATTACGTATAAATAAACTGGCAAATTTTATAACATAAACCGACAATGAGCTTCCCCTCTTTGAAAGACCAGCAGCCGGCACTGTTTTAAACCCACTGACATGAGTGATGTCTACTTTGCTTCTGTATTGTGTCTGCGCCCCTTTTCTGTGGAAAAAAACACCTTGTGTTCGAATTGTGGTCAATACAGCTTTTTGTTTGCTAATATAAAGGTGTTAATTACAACTACAATGGAATTTTGTAGCCATTTGTATCTAAATCATTAAGGTCTTAAACGTAAAAAGACATGTTGTCATTCCAAAGCTATAACCACTGGCGTTAAATAGAAAACCTTTTTACTCTGATGGAGGAACGTCCATTCAGAGCGGATGAAGTGTGCCGCCAAGTGGCCAGTGGTGTTCATGTCACATCTACAATTATCTCACTGAATATTTCATATAATTTCAGCATAACATGAAGCCACAGTTCTGCAGAATGACCCAAAAGTTAATCTGCAACTCTGGTCAGAATACTCACAATGTTTGCACTAAAATCCACACACATGCTTCCATCTGTGGCCAGCAAGTGGTTCAGAGTCATGAGCTTCTCAGCACTGGAACAGCAATACCATGAATGATGTCACACAGAGATGCACGTAGTGTACTTCAAATTTCCAGGCTAAGAGAGATTTAGGATTTATTTCAACTTTGCTATTTTATTGTAACAAATAAATGTAAACAATACATATAACGAGTCAACTGCAGTAAATGAGAGTAGCTCCAAGCAGCATTCCTCCTCTCACTGTCCTGACAGACAGCAAGGGAAACCATCAGCGTCTCCTCCATGGTTTTTAATGCTGAACAAAGTTTTATCATGCTGTTTTTTTTTTACTTTTGTTGGAAAGTACCCTCACATTGGACGCTTTTCATTTGGCCGAGTTCACACTACGATTTCAGCCGTCTCTGACAAAAGATCAGTATCTGAGTATTTTATGAATAAAGTTGCCATCACATCCATTCACCTGAAAAACTGGCGTGAAGTATTAAGAAATATGTTTATAGTCTGATACCCTTAACAGACTTATTTTTTCTCACTGTTTACTTTGATATGAGTTTGTTTAAAATTTTCCGGTACAGCACTGTGGACGACATTGGTTGTTTTTAAATGTGCTATATATTTAATCTGACTTGACTTAACTGGATACCAGAGTAATCCGTGTCAGTCCGGTAGTATTACCCAGTAGAAGTGTGTGGTGGTATGTTTCTCGTGGGGGTTGGAACATTTTCAGGTGATGTTTGTGTTCAAGCAGAATCATGACCATTAAAACACAGCGATCGTGTCAAACATCTCCTCTCCAGAAACTCTCTGCAGAGCATGAAGCTTCATCACGGCCGCATGCTGCACCATCTCTCCAAAAAACAGGAGGCTCTGTCCCTGGAACAGCGAAGCATGAGTGTCCGGACCCGCCTCACTTCGGCCCCCAGCAGCAACAGAACCACGACGGTCCCAGTCCCGGTCCCGCTCATGAACTCCAGTGGGCGGAGCCAGCTAAAACTGCCTGCTCAGTGAGGAAATATTTTCAGGAAAGTGATCTCACTTACCTTCGCTGATTGCAACCACCTTCTCTTTTCATAAAATAATCATGTTATCTGCCTTGACCTGTTTCTCTTTTTGCATTTAGTTGAGTTTTGTTAAATTATCAACCTCAACCCCGTTAAATGTTGTTTTATCTCTTTTTTCTGACTCTTTCTCTTTCCTTCTACATGCACACTTTTATGCAAAATTCCCACGTAAACTCATGACTCATGTCTTATCAGCCTTCTGCTTTTATGGTTTTGTTTGGTTTCATCATGCTGATTGATCAACTGACGTTTGGAACATAAATTGGTCGGCAATCACGACCTGTACTTTGACTTGGTTTAGATAAATTGTGTGGTAAACAGTTCCCAAGTCAATAAATCTCACCTGCCCTGCTAGCAGTGACTTTAGATATTTGTTTCAGACTCAAGGATAGTAAAATAAAAGAGAGAAAGAATTTAAGAGTTTAACTTGGATCAGTTCAGTATTACTTCAGTTGTGGGACTTTTATCCTTTTTTGTTGTTGCTGAATTGTGATCTTACCTGAAGACAACGCCCTGGGAGATTATCAGGGAACAACAATGTGAGTGTGTTTGACTGCGATAATGTTGGTGACTGATATCAAAAACAGGAATAGAGCTGGTGTGGGCTGAGCAAACACAAAGCTGCTGACACACCACTCAAAAAGAGAAGACAAACAAATGGCAGGTAAATAAATACAGACTGTGTTGATGTCACTGTCACGTTAAACGCTTCACAAACATTCGTCCCAAAATGTCAGATTTCCAGGATGTTGCACTGATTAGCGCTTCAGTCGTGTTTGGTTCGCTACAGATCTGTTGGAGGAAAAACAATTCTTGGTATCTCAATAAAATGCCTCTGCAACATATCACTGATTTTCTGCTCCATTTTCTTCTCCAAAAACCATCGAGATGACACACCCACCTCCCCCAACACATGGGATCTCTTTCTGTGCCATAAAACTGTACAAAGCACCTTCATACCACAAACAAGTCACGCTTCTCCAAAGCCCAACCCATCCCCTCATCGCACCAACCATCAAGTTCAGCGCATTTATGACTTTACTGCCTGGCACTCCAGTTCACTTACACAGCATGTGCTTCCTGACAGGTCCGATTATTCTGAATCATTTCACTTAAGGGCCCAGATGCTACCTGTCTGTTGCCCTCCTCTGAGAGGGTAATTAAGCCAGACTGGTGCCGGATAAATGCCCCCTTCTTCTGCTTGAGTTGGCGCGTTTGCTTATCTGCGTTCCTGCTATGATGTCGTGTGCACCTCGCCCTCAGCGCACCCCCATCGTGGCCACCGCCTCTTTTTTTTCTGTCACCTGTTACAGAGATGTTGCCTCTGCCTCAGAGTGGAGTGTGTGGACGATGGAGAATCTGAAGTCTGAAACTCCGACGGGGAATCTGGAGCTGTAGAAGAAACGGGAGAGGATACCTGGTTTGATGTTTGAGATCTTCCTGTCAGACTCATCATGCTGAACCCAGACTCAGCTAACGGGACGGAGCTGTCAGTCATGGACTATGTCGCCCTCAGCATTTACACCTTCACCTTTCTGCTGGGGCTTCCCGCCAACCTGCTGGTCCTCTTCGTGTATGTTCGCAAGGCTCGCAAACATGGTGCGACGCCAAACGTGGTCTATGCTCTCAACCTGTGCATGGCCAACCTGGCGCTGGTGGCCTGGCTGCCCGTCAAGGCTCTCGAGATGGGGCTGAAGGACTGGAGGCTGCCACCAGTGGTGTGCCCCATCTACAGCTTCTTCCTGTACTCATCCCTGTATGGCAGCTGCCTCTTCATCACTGCCGTCACGGTGGGACGTTACCTCAGCATCGCTTTCCCCATCATCTACAAAAGGTACCGCCGAGCACGGCTGTCCTGCTACATCTGTGCTGGCTTGTGGGTGGTGGTGATGGTGCACTTGAGCATCAGCCTGGCGACAGAAGGAGGGGCTTACTTTGTCGGCATCAAGGACGATGTCTCGGTGTGTTACGACAATTTCAACATGTCCCAGCTAAAGGTGCTGCTGCCTCTGCGCCTGGAGATGGCCATCGTCTTGTTTATCCTGCCTCTCATCATAACGTCTTTCTGCACGATAAACTGCGTCATTCTGGTTTGGCGCTCAAATCTGCGTCCTATGGGGAAGAGGAGGGTCCTGGCTGTTGCTCTGTCCACACTGGCGGTGTTCGTGGTGTGCTACGCACCCTACAACGCCTCGCACATTGTGGGGTTCGTGCAGAAAAGGAACTTGGAGTGGAGGTCTTATGCGATACTGACAAGCGCCTGCAATGTTTTCCTAGAGCCCGTGGTCATGCTAATGCTTTCGCCGGCTGTGTCCAGGGGCATCATGGGAAGAGTGTGCGGCCGGCAGAGCCACTTCAGGCGAAGCAACGCATATCAGGGAAAACAAGCCAATGGGCTTGTTAACGTAAATGCACTGCCTACGCTGTCTGAGAGGAGCCATGTGGTCGACGTGAAGAGAGACAGTCAGGGGTGACGTGGAGAACAAAAGAAAAGCAACCATCCTTCATTCAGAAACTTTAAAACACACCAGAGATGAACCAGCACACGTAGAAACCTCTGGGTTGTTATGGTAGGAGTTCTGTGTGCGCTGCAGTCCCTCGGCTGACCACTAGAGGCTGGCTGCAAAAGCACCTTCACTGACTTTCATGTTCAATTGAACAACTTTTGGTTTTGGTCTTCATGGCTACATTTTACATCCATGACAACTTTTTATTGAGTGACAGCACAGCATTTTCAGTGAATTTGACATCTAAGCTCTATAAATACCCAGAGCCACATAAACGCTGTATGATTTTGGCTGTCAAATACAGTGAAGAATAAAAACAGAGAAGAAAATGAAGAAACTCAAACAAAGAAGAAAGATCATCTTGTTCCTTCCACAACACTGTGTCATCACTTTTCACCGTGGATTTTTAAAGAAAAAATATGACAGAAGCTGTTTCATGTATGAACCACTGACTGTAAAATACTAAGCCGATGATACAGTCACATGACCTGTAGAACCTTTGAAGAAAAATGACATTTTTCCTCAAATCGCATGGTGCCATGTTGTAAAGAAGCATGACAAAGCTGACAGAGCCAATATCAGTCAAGAAAGTCAAATGACATCCAGGCATCTGATTGGTCACTTTTATTGCTTAATATAAATGTATCTGATGTACAAAAGAAATCAGCCCCAGAACAGTTGTCATGGCTGTAATATAAGACCACACATGAAAAAAAAAGTTTATATAAATATGTTTATTCCCTTTGCAAAACTGTCCCTTTAATATGGAGATATGTTTTGGAGCCACCACCTAGTGGTCAGTGCAGGAACTGCAACAAAATGTACTTCCTGGATGAGCTTCATCCCAGAAGTGGGGTGGTTGCCGCTTGGTCTGAACACAGATGTGAAGAACTGAGGACTCACATCTGCAGTGACGTCAGCAGTTGAATTCAATTCAATTCAATTTATTTATATTGTCATCTCTAGGCGCTTTAGAAACCCAGATGTTGACCCCTGAGCATGTTGCAACACCATCAGTGGCAAGAAAAAAACTCCCTCATGCGAAGAAAGCAGTTTGCTGATAATCACTCCTCATTATGCCATTTTTCCTGTGACTCTTCCTCACGTCTGGAAAATCGTCGTGGAAAATGAGCCTTTGGCAGCTGTTGGAGTCATACAAAACTGAAGCGAGAGCTGGATTAAATGTTTCCAATGACATGAGGACGTCTTTTCAAACAGGGCTGAGTTTTGATGAAGATTTTGGTGATAAACGGCTCCATCTGGTGTCTCTGAAGCCGCTGTGTCTCAGTGTTAATTTCTCACAGGTGAATAAGCTTTCCTCAATAGTTTGCTGCCAGATCCACGTGAACGTTGTGGGGGATGAAATCTTTCACAGACCTGAAGACGTGTAAACAGCTCGACGTTTGGAATTTATTCTACATTTTCATTGTCTTTCGTGTGGGCTGACTGTTTTCTGAAGTCTGTTTCCCTCTAAATAAAGTCTGATGTTTACTGTTTCTTTGTGGGTTCTCTTTTAAGACAAAAAAAAAGTTTTAAATGAGACATACTGTACCTTTTTTAAAAAATAGGTAAACATTTGACAGTTTTCTGAGTCTTAATAAATGTCATGTTTTCTTTTTCAGAAGGATTTTTAGTTCTCTTTGGAGAAGCTGGCTGTGCCCTTTAGGAGTGTTCCTCTTTTAGATCTGTCCTACAGCTTTGCATCACCCTCAGCTGGAGACAAAGATGGTGGAGCAGGATACTTATGTTCTCATCAGGGTCTGTGATGTCACAAAACCCTGTGATATGAAGTGCTCACTAAATTACACATTGTAGACTAACGATGCCCCAGACAAAGCAACACCAACTTCCAGGTTAAAGTCCAGTTTGGGCTGCTGGGTGGTGCAGTGGGTGGCCCATTACTGAGGCTACAAGTCTGCCTGCAGCGGTCACAGGTTGGACTCCCAGCCTGTGACCCTTTGCTGCATGTCTTCTCCTTCCTGGACAGGTTTTTTTTTTAAAGTCGACCCATTTCACTGACTGACCACTAGGGGGTGGTGAGTGGTGAAATTCACCCCCATACAGTTGGCATGAGTGTAATAATGTAAGAAGGACTGAGGACTCACATCTGCAGTAACGTCAGCAGTTTGCTGATAATCACTCCTCATTATAACATTTTCCCTGTGACTCTTCCTCATGTCTGCGGTGGAAAATGAGCCTTCGGGATGGTTGCTGATTGGCACCTTCAGTCTGACTCATCCAATCAGCTGTGTTGGTGTGTGATTAATAGGTCAACTGGAAAAGCTCACAACCAACACAGCCCTGCACAAGCTTCAATCAATGAATTGATCTCCATTCCCAGCTTGTTTACTGGGACACAAGCGCTGATTATTGAGCTGGTTTTCTGGCCATTGAAAAGGAGAGACGAGTGCTTCTATCTGTCTTTTACCTTCTGGACGCTGTCCCCTCTGTCCTCTCTGTGTTCACTGACAGAAAGAGACAGAAAACAGATCAGTGGCTGAAGTGAAACTTAATTAGACCCAAATATGGAACGCTAATGGAAAAGTACAGGAAAGCGACGCTTCATTTATCCAAATTACTCCAGGACAAGACGAGGTGTCCTGGCCTTCATGAAACTCTACTGGCAGTGTTGCTGGACGCTTGAAAACAGATTTCTGTGATCTCAGCTTTTGTTTCAATACGTCTTGTTTTCAAAAAGCTTCCATTTAGTTTGTAAACATTAAATTCATTTTCTCTGCTTAATTACACAGCAAGCCCCGAAGTTTATGTGATTTTTGCTTTTTATTCCTCAACATTGGATTTGATTCTGCTTCAGTTTAAGAAGATTTAAGAAAACGTCCTTTATCATTCATGAATTACAGCCATTTGTAAGCAAACAATCTCAGTTTTTAGGGACTCTGAAGTAGATTTAATCATATGATTACAATTTTTTATTTTTTTTAAATAATCTGGACATCACCCAGATTCTGAGCTGCTGATGTCTATGCTTTGGATCATGAGCATCTTCTTTCCTTCTCTTCCTGAATCAGATTCTTTGGACAGTTTTAAACTGGGAGGCTGTATTTATTTATTTACGTTCATGTTTTCTGGTAAAGCTCTTGAATGTCACCAGTGGTTTGTACCTCCTTGTAAACTCTTTTCACATTCCCAAAGGTGTGTGTGATTTTAGACGTTGACGATGATGGGTCTACCTTCTCCAGAATGTTCCTGACTTCTGCTGATAATTCTGCAGGTCGGCCACACCAGCGTTCATCCCACAGTGGGAACCAGTCGACAGGTGCACCAACACCTGACATCAACTTCATGCCTTTGATCTGCTTCACTTGTCTTGAAGTAACAAGGGAATAGACCTGGATAATTTACTTCTGTTCAGGAAACTGTCAAAATATCTTTGAGTCCCTGACATTTGGATGTTCTTTGCTTAAGAGAGCTGTCGTTCTTAGATGGTGAACAAAACCACTTCAATTCAAGCTGACAGTCGACACTTCGACTACGATTAAGATAAGATAGATAAAACGTTTATTAGTCCCACTTGTGGGAAATTTCCTTGTTACAGCTGCACAGACGAAAAAGTGGGATTTACAATAAATGCAAGAAATAGGTACAAAAATAGTCATAAATATAGGCACGTTATACATATTCCTACAAAACTCTACAAGTGTATAGGTTTAAAAACGAAAAAAATATTGCACAGCATACATATGTGTATACATATACATACATATATATATATATATATGTATTTATATATATATATACACACACATGCATATATTTGTACACACATTTATATTTGTATACATGGCTGTGCTTAAAACAGGAACAGTTAAATGGTCAAAGGTTTTGTTTTTATTTTTCCCAGCCAGTGTTGTCGTTTATAAAGTCAATATTATAACAGGTCTTTACGCAGGTCATCTCTGCGTATCTTTTCATGTAAATGTGGTGCTCGGACTCCAGCGGGTACCAAAGTCTTCCTCCTCTTCGCCCTATCAAACCAACATCCTGCGTCACGCCTGACCCTGGAGGAGTTGCCAGGAGACGATGTTTAGAGAAGTCCACAAGTTTATTAAATTTCCGCAGCCGGAGCATATTAAGAGTTGTCTCGCACTCCGATCAAACAATCTGAAGAGAGCAGCGGCGGTGATGGAGGACGGACGTCCAAGCCTGACAGAGGTGAGTTCATCAGCACCACTGCTCACCTTTGAAGGGACAGGTTTTACATCAGCTTATTCTTTTATGTAGTTACGGGTAAAAAACAACAACAAACAAAAAACACTTTGGATCTCACTTCTGCTGGGAGGGCTTGAAAGACAAAGAAGAATAAATCTCACCAGCGACATTAAAACTATTTACACTAAATGCTCTGTGGATCTGTACATTTGAGTGTTCACTTTAGATTCACATGTTTACACAAACTAACACAGGAAGTCATGAAGAGAACTAACAGCATGATGAGAAATAAAAATCTGGGGGAAAAATAAACAAACTATGTCATTTATATAATGTAAAAGCCTAAATTTACATTAATTCTAGATGGTTATTTCCAGTCTTATCTAGGGAACTTTTATATTATCTTTGCATCCATCATAACCCCAAACAGTCCAAAATGACTTTAGAACGTTAAAGGAAAATCACACTTCCATGTTGGATTAACTGTTTTCTGATTGGCTGAATTTCTGGAGGCTTTCATAAGTTGCTGTTTTCATGCACAAACGGAACATACTATTATCCACTGTAATATCCTCCTGAAAGGTGCATTATCGCCACCTAGTGGTTAAGCTGTATATCGTTTGCTGTGCTTTTAAATCATCATTTTCCTCGTACCACCGGGCTCTGTGACGTAAAAAAGGCCGAGGAGAGCTGGTATTTGAGATTCTCAGTTAATGAAAACCCCAGATGATTGTTTTCACCAAATCCAGTTACTCTTATTTCAAATGTCGATAACTGAACGATGTCTGATCAGATATACTTTATCGATCCCAGGACTGGGAGGGTTCTGTCTGTCTGTAGCCGATGCCAGCGGTGGTCCAAGCCTCTATAGCGAAACCCACCGTTCAGCACCCCCAACCCCAATGCACGCCCCTTAAGGCTAATTTAAGGCTAATTTGTGTAGCAAGCAGGAACAAATTCAATTGATTGTTTTCCGGTATGCTATTTTCTACTCCACCATCCATCCATCCATCGATCCATCGATCCATCATCTATACCCGCTATTTCCTGTTCAGGGTCACGGGGGTCTGCTGGAGCCTATCCCAGCTTACTCCGGGCGAAAGGCAGGGGTCCACCCTGGACAGGTTGCTGGTCCATCGCAGTACTCCACCATGTGACCGTTAATATTCCTTCTATCTCTGTTTTTCATTGGTTTCATGAATTTTTTAAAATTATTATTATTTGTTTTTAATCTAGTTTTCTTTTGTCTTAGCGTAAGTTTAGTTCTGCTTTTCTTGCTTTCTATGTTCTGATGCTTGATTTTGACTTTGAATTGCTATAGTTGAAAATGTCACTGATGAGCCGTGCACGTGTCCATCAGTAAACTAAAATGTGACCAGTCTGCTGCAGGTTGTTTTACGGTTTGTTTTCACGTCTTCGTGCAAACGGAGACGATGAGATGCAGATTTACTACGCTGCAACCAGAGTAGACGTAGTTCGCCACATTAGTTTTGTTCTTCACCTCAGCCAAGTCCCGCCTGTTGATTGACATGGCACTGATTTGACATTTTTCAGAATTGCAACCATAAAAAGAAAAAGCACGGTTTGAAAACAGACTGACTGAACTCCCAGTTACAGGGTCAATTAATTTGGTTCTGAATTGAGACCGCCCACTCGCTCCACAGTCTTCTTCAAATTTTTCCACCAATCAGACGGCAGATGAACCGTGACCCGCATCACGTCTGAACTCTTAACTTTCTGTCTCTGCTTCCTGTCGTGCAGCTTCTTTGAGAGCGTGTCCCCGGTTCGGAGCCGCCGTCATGCTGTACAGCAACCTGCTGCTTTCCGTCCACATCCTCACCTTCCTGATGGGCTTCCCTCTCAACATCCTGGCGTTCTGCACGTTCTGCCACAAACTGTGGCGCAAGGCGACGCCCATAGACGTCCTCCTGCTCAACCTCACCATCTCCGACCTCGTTTTTCTGGTTTTCCTGCCATTTAAGATGAAGGAGGCCTACGACAACATGACCTGGCTGCTGCCCTACATGCTGTGTCCTCTGTCGGGCTTCGTCTTCTACGTCACCATCTACAACAGCACGCTGCTGCTCACGGCGGTGAGCGTCGAGCGTTACCTGGGTGTCGCCTTCCCGCTGAGGTACTCTGCATGCCGCCGGCCTCGCTATGCCGTTTGGGCCAGCATCGTGTTCTGGATGGTGAGCTCGCTGAACCTCAGCTTCGTCTACGTCATGCCGTACTACCAGTGGAGAGAAGATGCGCACCACTACATCAACAACGGCAGCAGCCCTCCGCCCACCTGCTACCTGTACTTCACACAAGAGGAGCTGAACATCTTGCTGCCGATCCGCCTGGAGCTCTTCCTCGTGCTCTTCTGCATCCCCTTCTTCATCAGCTGCTTCTGCTACATCAACTTCATCCGCATCCTGTCCCGTCTTCCAAACATCAGCAGGCGGCGGAGGCTGCGCTGCATCGGCCTGGCGCTCGGCACGCTGCTGGTGTTCATCGTCTGCTTCGGGCCGTACAACGCCTCCCACGTGGTGGGCTACGCCTTTCAGGACAGCCTGGAGTGGAGGAACACGGCCTTGCTCCTCAGCACCTCCAACGCCTGCCTGGATCCGTTCATCTTCTACGTGTCGTCTGCGGCAGTCAGGAGCACGCTGAACCGCTGCTTCAAGGAAATCACATCGAAGCTGCACATCCTGAGGTGTTGAGGGACGCTTCACCGCCCTCAACACAAACTCCCCAAGACTGAAAAATACGAGGAAAAAGCCCCTCCTTGAAAGTCAGGGAAAGGTTTCACACTTAAATATGCTTCTGAAAGTGTTTTTGTTCATTTCAAGAAGGAAATAAACAAACGTCACTCACTGTGCAGCAATTTCTATCGTGCTCATTTAGCTTTTGTTGAGCTAAAACAATCAAATTTGAAGCTGAGCAACAATCACGTGTGAGTCTTTATTTTCGTGATCTATGTTTTGGTGTAAAACTTCGATAGGTGGAGCCAAGCCATCCATTCACACCCATTTCCATTTACCGACCAATCACAACAGGGCATGGGCGGGCTTTCTATGATGACTCAGCAGAATTGCAGAATTGTTGATAACAATCCAGTCCAGTTTTTACAGCATCTCTACACCTTTATGGTTGTTGCTCTGCCAACATTACACACTCCCTTTCTCTGATTGATCGCTTGTCTGTCCAGACGGTGTCCAGAGGCAGTGTCTTCTTCATCCAGTAACTTCCCCTGGTTGGGTTGTGGGGACAGCAGAGAAGCCCACACTCACTCCTCCAGGTCTCCCAGGACAACACTGGTGCGTTCCCAGTCCAGCTGAAGAATGTAATCTTCTCCAGCATGTCCTGGGTCTGCCTCCACCGAGGTGTCCAGGAAGTCAGATTAACCAGATTAACCTCTCGTTAGGTACATGTCCAGTGGCAGGAGTCTGAGTAGCTGTCACGAGGCCTAAAGCAAGTTTGGTTTTTAGAGCAAAACAGCTGATACTCAGTACTGATTGGATCTGCTGTGGGCAGGGGATGACATCACCACTATTACAAGTATAATAGAAACCCAGTTTTTCTTATCTTTTTTTTGTCTGTCTCTGACGTCTTCTTCGTTTATTTATTGGTGATTGACAACCCGTGAAAGCGGTGCGCTGCTGCTACCTGGTGGCATCTGATGGTAGTTCACGTGAATCCAGTTCCGTCACCGTGAACAGAAGCACGATGGCTGGAAGGACTGCGGAAGATGTTGACTTTGTTACAGATTCACCTCTTCTACTGGAAATCCGTCTTACCCTCAACTCCCAGCACCTTAGTGGTGGAGTCTGGTTTCATACTCTCGTACCCTCGATCTCATTCTGTCAGTCGTTACCTGCACTTGGTGACCACAGAGGGAGGATAAATGAATGCAGTCATACCACATTCATCCAGAACTCAGGACTCTAAACCTTAACTGGGGGCCCCATGTGCTACTTGGTGTTTAAAGGGTTAAGATGAGACCAGATCCATCAACTATCTCAGAGACTTCCTTCCAAACTTCGTCAAACTTCGTGTCAAACTTCAATTACAAAAAAGAAAATCAATGACTTTCCTCCATATTCCTGTAAAGGAATATGGAGGAAAGTCATTGATTGAGTACCAATCATAGATGGACGCGAGTCGTTGTAGACACGCCCCCACAGACGACCTCATTGGCTAGCACTTGCTGCCCACCTGCAACCAGATTGGCTGATGCATGCGTTGATGTGACAAGTTTCACAACTTTTGATGGTAACATCGGACCCTCTGAAATTCACGTGACCGACAATTCATTTTGGCAACTGATGACATCACCCTTAGAGTCTATGGACGTCGGCGAAAGAAATTACAGCAAAACGTTTTTAAAAAGGGGCAACAGCAGCTTATCACTTCCTGAAGGATTCAAGAGAACAGCCCTTGATGAGCAGCTGACTTGCTGGTAGGTGTATATAAAACACAATGCTAAGAGACAAAGACATAAGCAACTGCTGCCACTCATCTGTCTGGATTCAAATTTTTAATACAGTTTATAATCAGTTTCATTCGTGATTAATAATCCAGTTGATTCAAATTCTTAATCCAACCGAGTTTAAAAATTCTGAGGAAAAACAAGCTTCGTCCAAGCTGCGACTGCAGGCTGCGTGACCTCAGTGCTTCTTCTTTATTTACATTTCATCTTTTATTCCTTACTTTTTTCAACCCAATTTTGAGATGTCTTTGATTCTTCCCATCGTTTTATCTGTTTTAATTTGTCACTTTGGCCAACTGCGCTGATTTTTAAAGTGCTCTAGAAATCAAACTGAGCAGAGGAACCATCAGGACGAATTGTGACTGTGGAAAAATCATTATTATTATTATTATTATTATTATTATCATCGTTGTTGTTGTACACAAACAAACATTCAAGATGGTTGTAAACCTGGTAATTTACGGAAAGATCAGATGCCTCGTTCACGTGTAGCAGCTCACGTCTTCTAATTTAACTTTATTCCTGATTAAAAGCGCTTTTTCTGGAAATCACAGAACAAGGACACTGTTTAACCAAAGACAAGTGTTTTATAGGTGTGAGAATTAAACCAATAAAAAAGCGGCGCATGTTGGAGCTGCGGTGTAAAACCAGCCGGTAGTGCAAACACGCAGAGTACACAACGTTGTGCAGAAGGGACATCAAACAGTAACTTTATAAAGGACCCGCAGCCACTTCCTGTCAGCAGTAATAAGATCCTGTGCAGGTGGTGTTTGTGACTCACACCACTTCCATGTCCTCTTTTTCTTTTTTGTTTGCCTGCTGACAAAAAGCTGACGTTCTTAAAGATTGTGAATCACATTCTCCCTCATGGTTGACTGGAGTTTACAGGAATCAGAACCGGCTCTGGCCATGTTGGTCCGCGGGCCAGGTTATGGTCTGCCCGTTTGATTTAGTTCCATCCATCCATTAACCTTCACGTATCCAGATGCGGGTTGTGGGGCAGCATCCTAAGAAGAGAGGCCCAGACCTCCCGACCCCCAGCCACCTCCTCCAGCCCTTCCGAGGGAATACTGAGCTGTTCCCAGACCAGCCGAGAGACAGAATCTCTCCAGTGTGTCCTGGGTCTTCCTCATGGTCTTCTCCCGGTTGGGTGTGCCCGAAACAGGTCCAGGAGGCATCCTGACCAGCTCCTCTCCATGTGGAGGAGCAGCGAATACTCTGCCCTGGATGACTGAACTTCTCACCTTATCTCTGAGGGAGAGTCCAGCCGCCCTGCAGAGGAACAGTCATGAACAAAACCCTGAGATACTTAAACGAGGCAGAACCTCACTCCCAACCTGGAGAAGACATTCTACCCTCATCTGTCTGAGAACCATGAATGATGATAAGATTGGAGGTGCTGATTTTCATCCTCACCGCTTCAGCCCCGTGGAAGCAGAATCCAGACCCGATGATGCCCACAGGACCTCATCATCACATCATCATCACATAATAATAATAGCTGAGGTGGAGAGCGGCTGCTTTAAGGTGGAATAACTGAGGTGGAGAGCAGCTGGTTGATTCACAAAGTCCAGATTTAGCGGAAACATTTGCAAAAATATTTTACCACAAAAAGTTGGTAAACATTTACTTTTTAATAAATTTATGACTTTAGTCCAAAAAGTTGAAATTATACAAAATGTTACTATTCTAATACTTTTGTAATTTTATGTCAATACTTTGCAAAATGTTTACCCCCCCCCAAAAAAAAGAATAAATAAATAAATAAATAGCATTTCAAGCTATAAATTTACAATCGTACTATTCTCAGTTTCATGACATTTTCTTTTCTAGATTTGTGATTTTACAAGAAAAACATTTCAATTTTAGTGAAAAACTAAAAGGTTTTGTGATTCCATGACAAAAATTACTTTTTTAAGATCGAGTCCAGGAACCAGCAGGAAATCTGACAACACAGTTGGCTGAGAAAATAAATAACAACCAGCCCTTTAAGGGTAACCATGGCGATGATGTGACCCTTTAAGGGTAACCATGGTGATGATGTGGCCCTTTAAGGGTAACCATGGTGATGATGTTGCCCTTTAAGGGTAACCATGGCGATGATGTGGCCCTTTAAGGGTAACCATGGCAATGATGTGGCCCTTTAAAGGTAACCATGGTGATGATGTTGCCCTTTAAAGGTAACCATGGTGATGATGTGGCCCTTTAAAGGTAACCATGGTGATGATGTGGCCCTTTAAAGGTAACCATGGTGATGATGTTGCCCTTTAATGGTGATGTTAATGTTAGAAACAACATACTGGACCCCTTTTACTCGTTTTTTTTTTCTCTTTCTAAAAGCTGCACCATTTTGTACCCCAAAAATCAGGGTTTTTTTAATCATCAGATTGAAACTTTTGTTGTAAAAATCATAAATTCTTCTTGTAAATAGCAATTAAAAAAAAATAATAATTGAGTGATTTTCAATTAAAAACAAAAACAAACAAAAAAAACCTTTTAATTCTGAAGTTGTGAATTAAGATTTTTTGTTCGACACGTTTGTCGTATCATATCCAAAATAAAATTCACAAAATTGCAACTTTTTTACATAAAAATTGCAAATTTTTTGTCGTAAAATAACTTTTTTGATGAAAGCATCTTTTTGTCCTAAAAGTTGATTTTTTGGGGGAAAAAAAAAAAGCCACAAAAGAGCAACTATTGATGGAAAATTGCTTTTGTTGTTGTTGCTGACAGATTTTAGTTCAGTTAATAACTCAGTTGTAAACCTTAAACCAGATAACGTAAAGCTCTCAAAGGAGAAAACAACTGATTTAAAAAAAAAAAAAAAAAAAAAAAAAGAACTCATCAATTCTCTCCAGATATTTGAAATAAACAACAAGAACCTGGCTTCACCTGCTCCCAGATATCAAAAAACAAACACAAAGATTTATACATATTGCATTTATTCCAAAAATTAAATATGACAAGTAAAAAGGCTCGACTTGGGACCAGGATGAGGTTAAGACAACAGAAAAGACAAGTTTTATCTCTAAAATGACAGTATCAGACAAAAAAAAAACAACAAACAAAAAGAAGCACAATAACTTAAGAGAGAAACTCAGAAAGCCAAACGTGACGTTTGATTTGTTTATGCAGCTGACCGAAGAGGCACTGAGGTTTATCTCTGAGGAAACCCTCCAACGTTGATCACACGTCTGTAAACTCATGATTGCACAGATTTACGATTGCGTCATTATTGCCGTCCAGTAAACATGTTTGATACAGTGAAATAAATAATGCTACACGACATCCGCGCTGAGACGCTCGCTCATTATTTACAGATTTTTATTCAGAAGCGAAACGTGAAATGGTCACAAAGCGGAAAACTGTTGATGCCGACCAAGAGTTCGGGGGAAATCTTGACGCGGCAAGTAATCAAGCCAGTCCATGCCGCAGTACCACGTCTGACCACAAGGGGGCAGTGCATCACAAGAAAATTCATGCGTCAGTGCTCCAAGCGCCTCTCGTGGGACAAAGATCAGTTACTACCTAGAGTGGCTTTAATAAGGTTACAACTACGCAGTCACAAGTTCTTGACATGTGACTCAGCAGCGTTTGGGATGTGATTCAACCTCGTTTCAACCATGTTTTTTTTTTGTATTTTCTTTTGTCTTATTGTGTTAATTTCATAAAATGTGAGGATGTGCTCCTGGAGACGGTTATCTCCGCTGTCCTTTAACGTAGCTTGACTTTCAGGACTATTCCACGTTTTTCATATCCACCAGGATCAACGCTCACTGTCCTGGAGATGCACCGACTCAAGACTTCTAGCTTCTTAAAAAGTACGAAAAAGTGCAGGTTTCAAAATTTCCATCCCAACAACAGCAAAAAAAAAAATCTTCATAAATCACATACAGCGACACAGTCATCGATAGCAGAAGCTGCAGGCTGCAGGTTTAATTTTCAGCCTTTTAAGGCGACGGATGTGCCACGGTGCGGTTTACGCCGCCGTCCTCTGCCACATCTCGTTCCTTCTGGAGTCACACATTTAAAAACACGAGTGACGTCAAACTGACTTCTAAACGCTCTCCTCATACTCGGTTCCAGCTCCCTTTTCTTTACTTCGAAAATAAAGCAAAATCAGACGCTGATGAACGCTGAGCATCGGTAAGTGTCACCTCTAGTGGGAGAAAGCGGAATGGCAAGACGTGCCGGACCGTCCTCGCTCATTTATCGCAGTACTGTCAGTGGTGGATTAATGTGCCCCCCCATGGTCAGAAGAGGTACTGCTTCATAGAGTAGCTTGAGGTTTATGATCAGAAACCTTTTGGTTGTTGTTGTTCTTCCAGTAAAAACTGTCGATTTACAAACAAAAACACAACTATCGGTCCAGATTTCTCTGAAGCTGCTGCACCTCAGCACGTTCTCCAACGTTAACGGTCACGGAGATCCGACCTTGACTCATGAAACCGTAAAAAAGAGGAACCTGTGATGCAGTTTAAAAACACAATCGTACAAGTCTCATGTGGTGTTGATTCAACCTGTAAAGCTGCTGCAGCATCAATGTTTGGAGAAAAAAAAAAAAGATCTCTAGAAATTATTATCTGGCAGGTTTCCTGCTTCAAACAGCACCTTTGTTAGAAAAAAACAACAAATAAGCGGCTAAGCGTTAAAAGTTTTCAACTATAAATATATTTCCGTTCAGGCTTCAAAAATGCTTTTATTTTGGAGGAGAAAGGCATCTGTGAGACGCACGAGTCCGAAACACGACCACAGCCGTCCTTCAAGTAAAAGCAGATGCTGGTATGTCTGACGGTCTCCGATCCGACTCTCGACCGGAGCCACGTAAACCGCCGCCGCCGCCGCCGCTGCCGCCTCAAACTGGTGCCGCATTCGACGTTTTCTAAAAGCAGCTGTGGTTTGGTTCTGTGACCGACGCCGTCGATTAAATCATCCGAGGTCACAGGTCAAACCTCCAGTCACGATCACACATGAGGAGAAAAGTCCAGTAGTCAGACTGAGAAGCGATTTAGAGCTGAAGAAAGCAAATGATGCATAAACGACAAAATAAAAGCAGCAAATTTTAAAAACGTCACTTTCTTTTCTTTTTTTTTTTAAAGCCACTCGATGTAGTAATACCACCTCTGACCAAAGGGAGGCAGCACATCAGAAGACCAAAGTCAGGTTCCTTGAATGACCACTGGGTAAAATGTCCAACTTTACAGCAAAAATAAACATATTTACAGTCTGGTACCAGTTTTGGGTCTCCAGATCCAGATCTCTCATCCATCTGTACGTGGGGTCCATCTAAGTATCAGCAGCTACAACCACCGGTTCTGGGACCAGTTCTGGATGGATGAAGTTTAGCTAAGCAGCCATAGCAGCTTCCCCCAGGTGGTCCTGGATGCTTCTAGACCGGCTAAGTTTTCCTTAATCTGCGCTGGAACTTAGCTAAGCGGAGACACGAGGACCCTGAGGCCACCGTCAGCTCATCAGTGGTTGAGCTGAATCGGACCTCTGGCTCGCCTTGTTTTAGATCCGACAGTAATTGTTTCAAGCAATCTCACAAGGAGGTGGGTGGAGTCACCTCTAGCTCCGCCTCTTCCGAAAACCTAGCGTGTCGATTCACTCATTTCATCTCAGAACTGTCGGTGGTTCTTTTGTTGACCCAGCACATCCATACACCCCCCATGTGGTCAGAGGCAGTATTACTACATACAGTGGCTTTAATTTGAGATGCTGAACTGACTTTGACTGAGTTTGAGTTTCTTCTTCTGTGTGATGAAGAGATGAAAGAGAGAGAAGTAGAAAACACCAGCTGACCACTTCTGAACCCAATCAGGCACTTTGTTAAAACCCGTCCGACCCCACAGCTGGCCCACGAGAACCTCAAACCCACGATGCTCTCAAGAAAAACGTTTACGTCTGAAGCCACAGGAAACATTTATTGCACCGAACGAGTTCTCCACAAATGCGTCGGCCAGTCGTCCACTCTGAAAATGAATGTTAATTTAAATTAAAATGCATAAATATCACGAGGAATAAAACTACAGGCGACTTGACTCGAAGCTGAAAATCGTCCACTTCACGGCCGAGCGTCGTTTTCTAACAGTCATCGTTACACTCGCGCCTCCCAGTAAGACAACGAGCAGCACACGACGCCTTCGCGGCAACACGGTTTTGTTTTTTATAAAATAAAAAAAAAAAAAAGAAAGGTCAGAACCGCGCCGGGAGCAGAGTTGGGCTTCGTACCGTCCGATGAACCGGCGGCGGTGAAAGAAACGACGCACGAACACGTGGAGAGCTGGAAAAAAAACACGACAAAACATGTAAAAACCACCTACGTCGAAGCAGCTCCACTGCTGCTACACCTGCGCACCAAAACACCACAACAGACAAGTGTGATCTCAGATCTGCGCCGTGACGACCGCCTCCAGTCAGGAGGTCGACGAGGAGGAGGAGCTCCTCCAGCTGAGACGGCGCTGGCGGTCCAGACGTGTTCAGGCGAAGTACATGGTCCTCAGAGTGTCGTGGTGGATCTGAACGGCCTTGGCCAGAGCCTGGGGGTCCCTCCCGTTGCTCTGCCCTGAGACGTGGCTGCCCTCCGCACTGCAGCAGTGAAGGAAACAGTGAGACAAGTAAAAGACAGACAGGAAACAGAACAAACCCCCAGAACACAGACTGTCCCCGAGCAAACGGTGATAGATCAGAGACACATCTGGACAGATGCAGGGTCTGAAAGCGAGTCATGGCTCCTCCTCATCTTTGAACTGGGTGGTAACAGACCAGACCTGCAGTGGCCCAAGTCGCCATCGGACTGTTAAATTAACCAAGAAACAGGTTCCAGGTCCAACGTCAGCGGTGCCAGATCCTGTTCCACACGACAGGGCTGCATGTTAACTACCGTTTCAAACCACACGGTGGCGGTAGCGCACCACGTTCACCGTCTGTCAACAGCGCATGAATAAGAGAAGAAGAAACCTAAGCTGATGAGATCTGTGAACCCCCCCTGGACCCCCGCTAGTGGAAAGGCTCCTGTTAGCAGCTGCAGTTTGTATTTTATTGAACTTTGTTGAATAAACTGACGGTTGTCGTGTCGCCCGCTCAGCCACAGTCACGTCTGCCGCCTCGTCTCTACAGTCACGTCCACAACCACAACTCTGCATGTTTTATTTGCACCAGTCTGGTCTTTACTTCTCTGGTTTTGCGTCTGTCCATCTGGTCCAGACTCCAGTCCCTGTCATTCTGTCTTTTGTCAGACATTGCTCAGTTCCAGCTGTACCTGAGTGACATCAGAGATGTTTTATGTAGGAACTCAACTGGTGGTCTGATGCCGCCGCTACAGGACGCAGCCGTTAACCTGCAGACAAACGGCGGCTTGGCGGCGCTAAAGACTCTAAAGACATTTTCGCACCTGTCGTGCTCTTTGTCCACCAGGTGGTAGCGAGCGCGGAAAGCCACCAGGTGGGCGTAGTACGCCGGCGCCGGGATGGAGACGGAGCGCGTGCAGCGGACGTAGGTGTGGCACAGCTGGTAGGTGAGCAGCTGGAACTCGTCTGCGGTGAAGCAGTTGTCGTCCCACAGGACGTGGTAGTGGGAGGGACGACTGGTACCCTGGAGGGGACAGACCGCGAAGACGTCACGCATCACGATGAATGCAAATAAAAAGAGAGAAGGCCGTCAGAGGCGGCGCCGCTGCTGGAGTCTTGAACAGGTTTACCTGGATTCCAGCGTGACTGCACAGGTAGAAGTCAAACTCGTAGGGATGAGTGATGTCCGTGTCCACCGTGGTACCGGCAGGAATGTTTCCACTCCGTCCCACCTGCCAGTGAAAAAAACAAGTCTGTCAGACACGACTTCCAACATTTCACGGATCAGACGGCCAGCAGGACTTCCAGAGATTCAGCAGACGGAGCAGGACTGCTTTAGGACCTGAACGGATGGACCAGGGTGGTTTTCCATTCAGGTACCTTCAGGTTCACGGAGGCCAGCACCTGGAGGGTTTATTCTCTGTCGTTTATGCTGTTTTCAGACACAAATGCGACTGCTCACCCGCTCGTTCCGATCTGCGCAGAAGAGGCGCGTGTGGTGGCGTTTCTGCACGACGATGTAGGTGATTCCGGGCTGGTACTCCTTCTCCAGACTGATGCACGCCTCCCTGATGGCCAGCAGCTCGTAGTGCAGCACCTGAACAGAAGCATGGTCGCTGTTCACCTGGACTACAGGAGGAAGGCTTCTGATTTCTACAAAAGCAGCCTAACAGAAGGGGTTCAGGTGGAAGTGGGACTGCATCAAGGACTGCGTGGTGTGCCAAGATCTCAGGAAACTGAAAATCCTGAGGACGTGTATGAACCTGTCTGAACTGGCCCTCTGAAACTCCGTCCCTGTAGAAAATGATTCTGGTCGGCTTGTAGCGGGTTGACTTGTAGAACTGGATCAGGAGCTCCCGCACCATCGAGGCCAAGTCCTGGATGATCTCCTGCCGGGGCCTCTGGACCCGGACCGTAGCGCAGTACCTGCTGGGGTGGGCGTCCATGCTGCCCACCACCTGTGGAGGAAGAACAGCAGGTGAACAGGGATCGTACGACTGCACACAGGAACCTTGGGAGGAGCTCCTGAACCTGCAGGAAGGTTCAGGGAGGTCTCACCGCTGCTATGGACGGCTTTTTCCCGTCTCCTGCTGGGGGGTGAGTGACGTCTGCCCCGAGGAAGATGACGGGCTGCTGGAACACAGATGGTCTGAAAGACGTCGACAACAACACGTAACCAACCGACCTCTCAGAGTTCATGACCTTTCTGGAGGTCAGCAGAGAAGCAGGTCGAGCGCTGAGAGGTTTTACCGCTGGTGTGGGACCAGGATGTTGTTGATTCCTCCCAGTTTGACGTTGATCTTCAGGCAGAGGTTGGAGAGGGTCTGGGGGGACGTCTTCACCACGTTCTTCACCTGCACACACTGGGTGGCCATGCCGAGAAGCGTGTCTCCCACTCGCTTCACCTCCGCTGTGGATCAGAGATCACAGACTCACAAACGCTCGCACGGCCGGAGGGACTCTAAGACGGAACCTTTCATACCGTAAACCGGCGTTTTTCCCGGCAGGATCACGATGATGAGCTGCAGCCCGTTGTAGGTGTTCTTCAGGTGTCTGAACATGGGCTCCACGCTGTCCGCTCCCTGCGCGTATTTACAGAAACAGGGCTGGCCCTGGATCGGCATCCCAGCGTCCTTGGAGATCTTCCGCAGCTGATCGGTAAAACTCCTGGTAGAAACAGAAACGACAGGTCAGCGACGGCGCACGACCATCGCAGTCCAGCGGAGAACCGGGTCATTTCTCAGTTCACTCGGACATTCTCCTGCTCAGGACTGCCGCCCTGCTGCAGTCGGTTCGGTACGCTTTCTACCGCCACTTCACCACGTTTCTGGTCGTCCATCTTTGTGACATCTACGATGGAACACTGTTTCGCCAACACAGCGGCACGCCAAGCGTCGTACGGCACACTCACTTCAGGATCTCCTCTCTGCACTGCCTCTGGGTGGCGAAGCAGGCGATGGCCCACATCTTGATCTCCACTCCGGTGTGAAACTGCTTCCCCCTCATGTCCCAGACGCCGTGGCTGGGCGTGGCCACCGTGCGGTTCTGCAAAGACAGTGCACGGTTGATCTGCTACACCTGACAGATGCACGAAGCGAACAGCTGGTGGGTCATTCATGACTCCTAACCACCAGACTTTACAAACTTTATTCATTCACTTTTAATTAATTATTTCATCTTTTATGACCAGCGTGAATAATGACGCTACATTTCCAGACGACGTCTGAAAAAAAAAAAAAAGCAGCTGGAAGAAGAAAAGTGTGAAGTAAATGTACAGAAAAGAAAAAAGTAAATCAGACATGAAAACATGAATAATAAACGGAGCGGTTGGGTTCCCTTTAGGACTCGAGTTCAGTCTACTCAACTCATCAGCGCTTGAAAACTAATTAAAGATAATTACATCAGCGCGTAAAAGAAATCCTAAGATCAGTGTTTTTAACATCAGTGCAACACCACTTCTGACCACATGGGGGCACATGGACTTCAGGTCCTCAGGCATTACAGGCTATGAATAAAAAACTCAGCATCATCTATGTAGTAACACCACTTCAGGCCACAAGGGGGCAGTGTATCAGTAGAAGGTTCATGTGTGATAAGACTCCTCTTGGTAGTACTGGTAGTACATGTATTGTCAGTGACAGCAGACCTATATGCCCCCATGTGGTCAGAGGTGGAATTACTACATATGGTGGCTTTAAAGGTCTTAAAGAGCCAACACTGTTAGCTGGGATGCAGACGAACGATGTGCGACTGCTGCTGATGAACTAGACTCATCGTGGATAAATGTATTCCATTATTCTTGTTTGAATTGAAAATCCACTTTTTGGGTCTGTAACTGGTTGGGTGAATAAAAATCTGGACTACAGGAGACCCTCAGTTCTCACACACACAGACACACATGCATATGAAGGTGATTTAAAAGGAAAGGTACCATAAAGGGTTCAGAGCTCACCCTGCCGCCATACTGCAGCATGGGGGCCGGCAGGACGCGGCCCGTCACCTGAGCCATCTCGTCACGCACTCGAAACTGGAACTCCTGGACGAACGGGTCGCTGTCGTAGTTGGCGCTCCGCACCTGTCGGGACAGAAGATCCGACTTTTTAACTGAACGCAGGAACCCAGAGGAGCCTGGTCGGGACTCTTCTCTCCCTCCAGGACGCTCACCAGCCTGCTGATCTCTTCCTGTCTGTCCGGCGCCGAGCGCGCCGTCGCTTTGATCATGGTTGACGTCTGGTTGTCCGTTAGCTTCTTAATGCAGCGCTGACCCGCCACAACGTTGCACACCTGAGCAGCAGTTTGAAAAGATATCAGTTTAACTAAACCTGAATGAAACGACAGTTTTGTTTTCCTTCATTCATCTCATTTTCTCCAAAATAAACCACCAAGTTATTAAGGTTACAGTTTTATATATATATACTTATACACACACACACACACACACACACACAGCTGATGATGTCATACAGAAGACGGTTACTTTAAGTCGTTGCTAAAGAAGGTTGTCCAGTGGAATTATGGGGTTTATTTACGTTCCTACACCCTTTTCTGACTTTTTTGTTTTGTTTTGTTCAGTTAATCATAACGTCAGGTGTTTTATTTAACTCATTTTCAGACCTGTTAAAGAACGTTCAACGTTTTCATTTACATGAAACCTTAGAAGTAAAAAAGCATGAACTTTCTGCTTCACATGATTCTAGTTTACGTAGAAATATTCAAATAAGCGAGCGTCAAGAGTTCATCTGTGTGTACTCCTTCATTTAAAAAGTATCCCAGAAATAAAAACTAAAACTAAAGTCAAGGCTGATCAGCTGTAGACCCTGGTCTGAGGTTGCCCCAGGATTCATGCGTATGTGTGGTCCTCACCTCCAGGGGCAGGTAGGTGTGCTTCTGCTCCTGGCCCACCTGCAGACAGGGCAGGTGGGGGTACTTCAGCTGCAGGTTGTACTTCTCCCTGAAGTACTGAGCCACGGTGCGCTCGATGGTCTGACCGTTCTCCAGCTGCAGCGGGAACCTGCGGATCAACGAGAACGTGCTCTCAGGCTCTGATCTGCCACAGCTCTGAGTGCGTCAGCGGCATGAAAACGTACGTCTGCAGGCTGGCGGGTCGGCGCGTCACGTTGCAGACTCTGTACTTCCTCCTCATGGTTCCACAGTGCGTCACCTCCACTTTAAGACCTGTGAAGGCAGTAAATAAGAGGTGGTGAGCATCAGGAGCACAGATGGAGGGACGATTCTGGCCCAACACGTCATTTCACGTCGCCCATGAGAGCTTGAAGGACGCAAGACTGTCCGTAGATAGAATAAAAGTGTCTGCTGCTTCATATTGGAACCTTTGATGTCTTCAGGAAACCTGGGATTAAAAAAACCAAACAAAAAGAACCTGGACCTTGAATCAAAACTGTGTGCATGAACGTGACGATATTTGTCACCTGAAGATACAATAATCAACACAGGAAGTGTTATTTAACCGTCTTTAGGAGTCGACATTCGTGACAGCGCACCTTTGATCTCTTTGGTGAACTTGACCCTGTGGGAGTCGGTGAGGGGCCGCGGCTGCTCGTCGATGTTGTGGATGTCCAGAACCTCGCACATGAACTGAATGACCTGCTGGGCTTTGTAGAACGCCGTGGCCGACACTGAAACAACGCAGGACAAGAAGGAAACCATCAGGCGACGCTGAGCCGCAGTCACCTGATGCTGCTTTAGTCTGAAATTTCCAGCTGAGAGGCAACAGAGAAGCAAAAGGAGCACTGGTTGAGCTGTGATGGTCTTCTCGCCCGTCTTCGGTGTTGCTGGTTGTTACTATGAGACTGTAACGTCATGTGCTGCTGTCACAAAACAAAATGTAATGATTTAACCATCGTGACGGCATTTGCAGCCCCGTGCTCGTTAGTGGCGTTCCACACGGTTCTGTTCTGGGCCCAGACCTTTTCTTTCTCATTATGTGTGCTTCCTCTGGGGTCTGCTTTTAAAAAGGCATAACTAAAACAGGAAATCTGACAGAATACCTGGCCCTTTAACGGTAACCATGGCGATGATGTGAGTTCAACAGCCCTGGGATAGACGTTATTCGGCCCACTTTAAATATGAAAACTAGAGATTGCTCACACTCTAAATCTTTAAGGCATTTCTGTCCATACAGCTGCTTTACTGTCCTGATCAGCATCAGGCAGCAGAAACACCGACATGAGACCACGGGATCCGTTTTGCAGCTCCACAGAGACAGGAAGCGAGGCCTGCAGCTGTGTGCTATCACCATCGTCACTCACCATCGATGTTGAGCATCATCTTCCACATGGCTGGCCGCACTGACTGATGGAAACCAAACCAGACCTCTCTGCCTCCGCCCAGCGGGTGGTCGTAGCCCTCTGGGGAGGAGAAGAAGGACCGTCCCACGGGGGTGTACCTGGTGTGGACAGAGAGGGACCAACGTGGATGGGAGAGAACAGAAATAGAACTCCAGGAGGGCTGGGAGTTACGTTTAATCTGAAGTTCCCTGAACACAACACAAGCTCGACTTCTCTTCGACATAAAACTCAAGTTACGGCAGTAAAGGGTGACGGTCCGACTTATGTCAGCAGGTGGTTGAGCAACTCACTTCATGGAGGGCAGGTGTCGCAGGACAACGTCCACGGCGTGAACCGGGTTGTTGCTGAGGGGTTTGTCCAGGTCCAGAGGCTCAGTTGTGCTGCGTCCCGTCAGAACCTCGTGCAGCATGTGCCAGCTGACCAACGACACGAATCTGATGGTGACTTTGAACGGACGGTCTTTCCCACCCTCACCTGGCAGGGTGACGTCCAGGTCAACCTGGAGAGGACAGACGGAGGTCAGTAAAACCAGAAAACGGACTCTGGAGCTCTTAACGTTTAACACTACAGATGAAAAAGGCGGACTCTTACCCCGCTGGCGGCGACAGGAAGTGGGTTGGCAGTGTAGAGACTTCTCTTTCCATCGTAAACCGGCAGCCGGTCTCCGAAGATGGTCACCTTGAAGTGCTGCACCATGGTGTCCACCACCTCCCTGGAAAGACCACAGTCACGTCACTGGACATCAACGTTTCACTCCGTCCCACCAGATGTGAAAAAAAAACCAAAGAAGAATCAGTTGCAGTGTCTTCAGCTACCTGTTGACCCGTCGGGGACATTTGTCAGGCTTGATGTCCACCTCGTACAGGTAGACGTCGATTTTGGGGATTTCCACCTGGAAGCAGTTGGCCAGAAGCTTGATGGGCTTTCCAATGGTGCCATAGCCGGGTCGTTGTGGCAACGAAAACAGGGCTGGGGCTCCAACGGCTCCTACCACCGCACAGGAGCAGCCAAGAATGACAATAAAAATGTTTAAGACACACAATCGTCCCAACTACTTTGATTAATTAGAATAAACAGCTACAAAGGATTCAAAGCATGGGATTCGTGCAGAAACCTAAAGCTACTTTAATCTACCTGTAGCTTTCCAGCATTGTTGGACCCGAGTATCACAGTAGCTCTGTACGCCCCCATGAGGCCAGATGTAGTAATGCTATATAAGTTTCTCTAAGATCAATAAATATGCAGAAAAAATAACAGATGAAAATAACTGATTTAAAAAAATCAGAGCAGCGAGTGTCCATCTGTTATATTTGGAATATAAACGTATGAATCTAAGGTATATTTTAGAGGATTTATTGCAGTGTTTTTGATTTAGCAATATTGATAGTGTTTTTGGTATTGAGATTGGTATCGACAGCGATATTGGTATCGACAGCGATATTGGTATCGACAACGATATTGGTATCGACAACGATATTGGTATCGACAACGATATTGGTATCGACAGCGATATTGGTATAGGCAACGATATTGGTATCGACAACGATATTGGTATCGACAGCGATATTGGTATCGACAGTGAATTTTCAAAATAGTGGGCAACCTTAGTTTCAATGTCCTGAAAAACAACTCTACCCAGTACCTCCAGTTACTTCTCATCGTGTGAGGAGACGTGTTTGCTTTCACCGTCAAACGCTGCTGTGTGTTCTGTCCTGTCCAGCGGCGTCAAACCGCCCGTCCCAGGCCACATCATCACCATGGTTACAGCTAAAAGACAGGGTATTCTTTACGTTCTTAAACAGCTATGTTGTCAGATTTCCTGCTAGTTCCTCGACTCAGTCGTGAAAGAAAAAACAAACAAACAAACAAAAAAAAACGGGAATTTTTGTAATAAAATCTAAAATTTCACAAAATTTTGCAACCTTTATCATAAAGTTGACCCTTTTGTTATAAAAATCAAAAATTTTTCTTGAATAACTGCAACAACTGTCTTTTTTCTTTAAAAAGCAAATTTGATAAAAAACATGAAAAAAAGATGGATCTTGGATGGAACAAAAAGAATTGCCACCTTTTCAAAACAGACTTCTCTGCTAAAAATCACAATTTGCTAAATTTCACATTCACATGTCACAAAAGTGAATTTTTGACTTAAATTAACAATTTTGTGTTTGAAAATATTAACTTTTTGCACCATTTTGAAATAAAATTACAATTCATAAGCTTAAAAATCACAATTTTTTTTTGTATTTAAAAAAATTTTTATTTCACAGAAATCACAAGTTTTGACAAAAAGTAGCAACTTCTTGTTGTAAAATCCTAAATCATGACAACTTCATATATCCTAACGTATTTGCCGTCTCGCCTCTTTCCTGCCACTTCATCAGCAGCGTTTGCTTCCATTCACAGCTTCAAAAGAGCCACAACAAAGAGTAAGTCTGTAATATCGTTACAAACGAAGTCGAACAGCAGGAAGGAAGTGGTTATTTCTGAACGAAGTGCTGATGCTGATGACGGTCAGGCACGTTAAAGACTTCTGCACATCAAACTGACAAAAACTGCGCACATTACCAACGCGATAATTGCCGTGTTAAAGGTTACGGAGCTGCGTGACATTTCAGAATAAAGGCCTGCTTGGTGGTCGCGCACTTCTCCTGACTGACACGGCCTTTGCCGGGACGGGTGGGCGGGGGGGCGAGGTTGGGGGTGGGGGGCGGTGAGCGACACGCCACACTGATGCGACACCAGTGTTCACAAATGCCAAACTGGAAAGTACTGAGGAGAAGTGACATCACACAACCACACAATTTCCACGAATGTGACTCAGAAGATCCACAAAGGCCTCAAACACACACACACACACACACACACACACACACACACACACACACACACACACACACACACACACACACACA